>BMAW01027715.1:145779-186340 GCA_019974015.1 Nephila pilipes | reverse complement strand
TTTACAGGCTGCTGCTGTATGCATTCCAAGACTTAAATGCATGAGATATATTTTTATTCCAAGCATAATGTCTCGGAAAAGAAGAAAGTAAACGTAGATTCCAAAAGACTTCTAAACTTAGAGGGAAAATACGAAAACCTGCACTTATTAAAAGAGTTATCTGTAACAATGGCATAGAAAGTCATCGTTATGAAATTAATCATTTGTTAAACTATACTTCTTTGCAATTAACTATAATTGTAAAAATAAAAGTAATAACAATTTGTTTAAATAATTTAAAATTCCATGCATGATGCATTTAACAAAAATTCTTACGTAATAATCATAGAGTAATCTATGTTAATCTAACCGTTTATCATAATTTGACACTCGGCTTGTAATGTATCCAAATTTCGTATTTCATCTTGTTACGAAACATAAATATTTACATAAGTAAGCACATTGCAAGGAGAGTAGGTAATGAAAGATACATCACTGGAAATTGAATTAAACTAAAAGAGATATAAAAGACCGCGGTATTAAACAGCAAACACGTTCTTATCTGAATAGTTTCATTAAAATGATAAATATTCACTCAATTACGAATTCATTTTAAGATGTATCATATTTCACTTAAACATACATTTTTTTTAAAAAAAATATATCTTTTAAAATATTTACGTAAAATAATTATTTGAAATTCGGAAGTGATATTAACACTTGCAAAATTCTAATATTTCAAACTGACGCATTAAGAAATTTAAAATTAAACTGAAAATTAATAAATGCATTTAATTGCAATTTGTAAATAATATTTGTCTTTTTTTTTTTTTTTTTTTTTGTTTTCCCTTCCCACAAAAAACTCAAAAAATTATTTATTGCATCTTATTTATTTACGAAAAAAATCTCATTTAAAAATAAAAGTTATAATTATTTTGACAATTATCGCGAAAAGAGTATATTTTTATCACCATTACATTTCAATTTTGTAACATGAAAATTTCAGTGTTCGTTCTTTCAGGCAAATATAAATAGGTTGTGAATTTATGTCACTTTGGATCTAAGTTATGGGGTTATTGAAATAAAATAAAATATGCAAATGGGATTTTTTTTTATTTAAATCAAATTATTCGCGTTATTTTCAAAAAAAAAAAAAAAAAAACATTTATTAGCAGTTATTAATTTTTTTAACAATGGTCAGCGGCATAGCGACGTGAGGGATATGGGGTTTGTACCCTCTCCCCCACCACATCCATCAAAAGGACTGCTGTATATTGTAATTTTAAAACTGAAACTTTTACACACAATTTTTTTTTTTTTTTTTTGAGAAAAAATTAATATACGAAATCCGTACACCACATGAACATTCTTTTCACTTTGAAAACAAACAAAGAAAATTTTTATTAGTTTTGAGATATGAACTGGTGGGAGAAAATTCTCCCCGTCTCCCCATGAATAATTTTTCACTACGCCCCTGGTAACGGCTAGAAGATATCTTCACATGTAGAAATATCATTACGTTGTTGGGGTGCTTCAGCTATCAAGAAATCAGTAATACGTTTACCGGTTTTTTTTTTTTTTTTACAGTTGTATTATTACGCTATTTATATGGAGCTAATAATAACGTCTAAATTGCCTTGAAAATTTACCGGGGTGCTTTAGTGAGGGATTATTTTGCATGTTAACGGTTACTCATTTTCTTACTAAGCTTGGACCTACCATTGTTATGCAAAACCTTTCGAAGTATCATCGTAATCATATTCTCCGCCACTATCACTGTCATTCTTTAAATACAAAATGTGCATCTGTAACGTAAAAAATATTTATACTTCTAAATGCTAAAATGTAATTCCTCGAATATAAATTCATAAATTTAAAGGAATTTGTAAACCGCGTTAAGTTAGGGATTGCTGAACTTCAGAATTAAGGAAGTTTTCTATTAAAAGATAAAAAAAAACTTAATGCAAAATTCTATTCTTAAATATAAACAATTATTTGTATTAAGTCTTTGGACATTTTACGGCGCTCGTTTCTTTCATAACCTGCTCCATGGTTAAAATGAACAAAAGGCAACGAATCTTAAATAACAATAAAGTATAAAATCAGCGGCAAGATACGTTCTCAGATGGTTACTTAATCCAGTCGTTTAACCTACGCTTTACATACTTCAATGAATGGACTCGGATCCCCTCTAGCCGACAATGAACTAAGGCGGCAGCTGCTCGTGAAAGCACGTGCGTCGAAGGATGACGCAGTTGTGCTTTTTGTCGAGCGAGCGAGTGGCGTGGCATGAGAGTGAAATTGGCAGGTGGTTGGAAGATCGTTTTGTTCTGATGCTGCTAAAACGCGTCGTCGTCTCTCTCTCTCTTTTTTAAATAAATTTCATACCAACGTACAGTCAACTAGAAATGTAACAACCGCCTTACATTTTGACTTTTAAATTTCATTACATTAGGACTGTTTTTGCTTAATGTCAAAGAACCCGATCGAAATTTAAATCACATTTCTTGACAGAAAATTGTTCCAATTTCCATGAAAATTTGTAACTAAGTAATGCGCACATACGTTTATGATGCAGTATTAAAATTGGGGGGGGGTCTAAAAAGGGGCTATATTTCACTCGAACATGTTAAGTTCAAGACCTATTTTGTGTTATCGTATAGGAGACAAAACACGGAACGCATTTTACTCCAGAAAAAAAAAAAGTAATTGATTAAGACATAATAAATGAGAAGTATAACAAAATATGTTACTCTCTGTAGAATAGCGCAGTCAGAATATAAAATAAAAGTTGTTAGTCCTATCTTTCAACATTACGCGAAGACAACCTTAAATCAAAGAATGAACCAATGTCTATTGATAGGCTGTTACAGAAAGATTTTGGTGGGAAAACAAATCCACATTTCGCGGGAATAAAACCACAGGGCAGATACCTTAATAAAACCAATTCTGAATGAAAATGAATTAAAAATAACATAGGTAAAAAACGAGTTTTTTGTACATGGGTTTTCCTTCAAACTTCACACTTTGTGTAAAATAAATTTTTTATACCTTAAATTTTAATAGCAAAAGGAAACGTTGAATTGAATTGAATTTATTTAATAATTAGTTTTAATAATTAATTTTATTATTTGATGTTATTAAATTTATTATCTAATATAAATATGAGTAAAATTTCTTAGCTCAAGTAAGCATTGTAAAGTGGAATTTTTGTTTGATAAAAAAATTTAAATTAAAAATTTATTTTTCATTAATTATATAACAAAATAATAATTAACGATAGGGAGTTTAAGCATTGACCCCGTCGCCTAAGCGACGGATTTGGCGACCATTTGGCGACTTCGTGAGAAAATTTAATTCTTTAAATAATTAGTTTTGATCAATTATTTTTAATAATTATAATTGAAGTATCGAATTGTAATCCAAAATAATTGAGTAGAATTTTTTTTAATTCAACTGAAGGCTTTAAATTTAAAAAAAAAAGCTTTTAAAGTTTTGACTCAGACATACAATGTGAGTAGAAGAAAAATCCCATTATAAGAAACCTTTTTTCAATATGTTTCAAGGAAACTGAGATAATAAAATGCTTCAAAGAAAGAATACCTCTCTGATTCCGTAGCTATGTTGTTTGAGAAAATTTTAGATTAATAGAACATTCGAAAACTGGACTTAAAAATTCAAGCAAACATACCATGCCATTTAGAAAAATATCTGTATTCGCATCTTTCTCAAAATATGTTTTTTGTTATTGTTGTAGTTGTTTTAGGATTCTGGTACACTTTTCTCAAAAATCTACTTCAAACGCTGTGTTGATATTTTCTCGCAACATGGAATGATGTTATTTCCTATACAGTGAACGTAATTTTTTTTTCTAATAAACACTGACAAATTTTAAGTATTACTCAATATTTGTATAAAAAATATGGAGAATATGAGCTATATAATTGTAGGATCTTCATCTATCTACTCTCTTTCTTACAAGCTAGCTCCGGCATGTCCAGCCGAAAAAACTTACGGGCCTCTTTGGAAACGCTTTTTTGCTCCGGATGGCCGCACTATATATTTGTGTGCGAATTCACGCACGCACTTGTGTGTGTGATGAATTAGATTTTTCTCCTTCTTTTTAATTTTGGCTCTTTCAACGCCAATTAAAATTCTCAAGTTAAAAACTACTTTTGCTTTTCCCCTCGAGTAGCGGGAAGTAACTTATCTTCAGAGCCCCATTAAGGAATCAAGAACCTTCTGCAACAAATTAAGGGGAATTGTGTGTTATAGAATTGAATATATTTGCACAAAATTTAATTAATTGTCCTGAAGTTACTACACAATGTTGGAGTTGAATTATTAGTGATCAAAAGACACTGAGCTGTCAATCTGTCTGGCATCACACGGTTTTGGGTCAAATATACTAGAATTGCTGCAGAGACTGACTGCTGCTATTTCGTATAATCCGCTCGTCGCATTCGCCACCCCTTTCTATCCAGAGTCTAATAATGCACACCTGTGCTCTTTAGTAGGTTTGCTGGTTAGATATACTTGTACATTGTGTATCGAGCATGTACGCTTGCTACTTAAAATGAGTTCAACTCTGTAATTGTTTCTGAAGAAGAATATAGCAGAAAAATTGTGGCGATAGTTGAATCGGTATACTGAGTTATTCTCATAGTAATGGGATATGATACGAACGACTCATGATGTGGAATGTTCTTTGACAGTTTTATAAGCATTAAAAATTAAAAAAAAAAAAAAAAATTTCAGGTGACCTAGCTACGCAGGCAACATGTGGGCCCCTTTGTTGGCTAGGCTTGAGCTCGCTAGAATTCAATGAATGTTTGTATGGGCATAAGGATGTCTCCAGGCGTTTTACAAATAATTACATTTATTTACATCTCGGAGCTCGTTTCGCCTATACCTTTCACATGTGGGCACAAGTTACGTCTCTTCAAATACACTGGTAACCCATCCCCTTCTACAAAAGGGGGGTTACCACAGTTTTCTCTCACCAACAAGTGTTACATATACTACAATAATACTGAAACATTCTAAATTTTATTAAATTTAATTTTTGATTTTATCATTGTGTTCAATATTTTAAGTGTTATGCTAATTTAAGTCTTCAGGACAACACGCATGTGTACAGTTTGGACAACAGTTCAACAAATACACAGCACTTTCCCAGTTCAGCAACACAAACACAAACGAAACAGCACTTGTATTAACGTTCAGCTCACCAGCTTGATAGTCCTCACTACGAACAACATCCGCAGTAATATTTTGCATTTCCAGGGTAGAATCCGACTATTTCCGGCAGATACACCCTGCTTCTTCTGACATTCACCCGATACACTTCACTTAAAGTACCAACAGCTTTCAGTCGATCCCCCAATCAATCTTCCCTAAAGAGACTCCAACAATTCCGCTAGATTCAGGCCGAATCTCCAGCAGATTCACTCGGCCACGATTGCCTGATCAGTCTACAAAGCAGACTTCACCTACAAACTGATACCGTACACGGACTGATTCCTCTATTCCTCAACTTTAACTCTTGGAGTATTAAAACCTTTTCTTGATAGGCGTTACATTAGAAAATTCACAAAAAGTCCATAACTTTCTTCCCGTTCGATTTTTCTCTTTGGTTCAAGCACCTGATAGTTCTTTCCATTTGTCACCAAACTCGCCGCCAAGGTGAAGGGGCCATTACCGGAACTCTCATTTTGCTGACTGGAGACATCTCTGTAAATCTATATTTTCCTTTTTTTTTTTTTTTTTTTTTTTTTTTTTTTTTTTTTTTTTTTTTTTTGAGAAGCGTAGCAGGGAAGCAACAATTCGTGTTAGTAACACTACGTTATTTTATCTGTTTGAATGCAAAAAACTTTTATCTTTTAATACTTTAAAATTGTTTTCTTAAAGACCAGGAAATGTTCCGAATAATTGAAATAGGGGTAAAAATATTTATAAAAATCGAAGGAGAAGTATAATTCCTAGGGAACCTTTATTCTACTCCCTCCCCTCTTTCGGACGCATTTATTTGTATCCAAATATATAAAATAGAATAGATTTGAGGATAGTTGTAGAGATTCCATAGAATTAACATTACGCTCACAAAATCAAAATTGCTGGGATATATATATAGATGAGGTATAAGTTGAACTTAATACCTAATCTCTTACAATTGAGCTTTATATAGAGAAACTTCAGAAATGAACATAAAATATTGGTGAATAACATATTTAAAAACGAAAAATTTTCATGCCGTATGGATATGCCAAAAAGCATTTTTGAAAAATTCAAATTTCGCGACACTTGAAGCTGACGATGCAAAGTTATAAGAAATATTAAATGTGACAATGCATTCTATTAAAACAAAAACCTAAAGTTTTCAGAATGTATTTCTAAGCATGTCTGATATAAAAGAATACCATTGCAATAAGGAAAAATATCACACAAAAAGTATACTCTACACCTATCGGTTTCAAGAAAACCTTCTGCAGAAAATCGAAAATTTATATTTCTGCTTAAAATATCTAACAGTGTTTTCAGAAGCTATAAAAAGGGAATTTTAGCTATGTATGTGTGTTTACTTTTAACTCTGTATATTGGGGGGGGGGGGAATTATAAACTCGTTGCAGGAATTAGTAATGTAATGCACACCGAAGACCAGCGTATTTTTGTATCTTATGTTATACATTGTTTTAATAATATACGAAAAAAAGCGATGTTTTCTATTCATAAAATACTTCAATTTCTTTTGATACTATCCATGTAATAAATGTTTCCTTAATGATCTGCAAGTAATTTATGTTGACTCGATTTTTGTTTCCAAAACCATTAATAAATTTTTTTTGCGGGTCTATTTTCAACAAATGGAAAAGTATAACTGAATACTTTAAATTTAGAAACACAAACAATTATTAATTCTATTCGCATTAGCAGATTGATTACATTCGAGTGAATAATAATAAAATACAGAACAATCAGTAATATTATCTTAATATAATTAGAGTTAAGTTTTTGTTCAAGTATCTTGTCATCAGGAAATTAACTTTGTCGGAACAACGAAAATAACTAAAACTGTTGATGGAATTGAAAACGAAGTACATTAGAAAAACAAGCAGGATAGAAAGATTATTTTATACTTTTGAATTCGATTAGTTGGTCTTTTATTAATGTCACAAGAAACAACACGAGGGCTTTTGGTGACGGACCTCGTAATTATGAACCTCGGTCAAATGACAAAGACGAAATATGAGCTGGTACCTCCTCTTCCACACCACGCCAATGGAAAGACTGAGTCACGTCGGATATAATGTGCATCAGCTGCGGTTCTTCAGTGAAATCAGGGCTCGAACCTACGACTCGACGAAGCGAGTCCACTACCATAACCAATAAGCTACCGCGTCACACTTTCGAATTCGAAGAAATATAGTAGAAAACAAAGCATTTTCACCACCAGCTCATCAAAACGTATGCTATCGAAATGTAACGAAATGTTACGAATAGTAACGAAATGTTACTATTTCCAAACACCAATGCTAATTTTCGGATGCACATATACGGAATTTCTCATTTGAACCATTAAAAAAGAGCGAAATCAGGAAAAAAGTCCTTTTAAGGTGGATTAAGTCTTCCACCAAGGTCATAAATAAGGATCATTTCGCAAAAACTAAATGAAAAGTCCTACTTCCATTTTTGAAATTCTGGCATCTATATGTTATAGTTTATAATTGCTCTCTTTTTTTCATTTCTCCTTCCCCCTTCCTCGCTTTCCTTCTGATTCAGGTAGTTTTTTTGTTAAATACTTCTCGCTGGCCGAACCTGCTCTGCTTTCCCCATCCGACTGATGGAAAGGAATCAGCCAACCAACCTCATTAACAGCCCGTTCCTTCATTAGTTCGTTTCTTCGCGCCACCGCGTGATCTAAATGAAGGCACAATGGCAGCCGATTGAGGGCGCGATGTCTGCGCTCGTTGCTGGTAATGAAGTTTGCTCAGCAGAAGCGATCTCGTTTTCTGTATTGACTCAGCATTCCGGTCAGTTTGTTCATCGCACCGTTCCGGCCCATAGTTGGAAGAGGAACAACTCTGTTAAACTTTGACCAATTGAAGGCGTGGAACGGAATTCGATTCTGGATTTAAATAACAAAGAGTTGCTCCTCCTCCAAGCAGGAAAACAAAAATCTAGAATTGAAAAGGGCTCCTTATTCAAAATTATTTCTATAATCTAAAGCATTATGGACTTATCACGAAGGCGGTTCAAAAAGTACTCGTGTTACGAATGGGAATCCAGGTAAAATTCTGAAGTTATTGCCCAGTGATCGTTCGTCCCTTTTTTAGGAAGTCCGGGAGTATGATGCTCTTCTCATCCTAAAACATCATAGCCTTAAATTTTACAGTCGAGGAGATCGTCTTCGCCGTCTTTGGAGCAGATTCACAAGGATTGATTGATTGTTTATCAACATCGCATTTAGAAGCTGGTAGCGGTAGCATAGTGGTAAGATCGCGATCTCGAGGTTGGCATTGTTTTCGTCGAGCTCTTAAACTCGAGTCCGAATGCCATTAAAGATCTGTCGTGCAGCATGAAGGTCAAATCTGCCGAGTTCCCAAGTCCTCCCTTTGGAGTGGAGGAGAGTTTGGAGAAGGAGGTGTCGGCCTCATCACTTGACCGAGACTCACAATTACGAGGTCCGTCGCCAATAGACCTAGATTTGCTTCCAGTGCGACGTTAATTAACAACCATATCGCATTACAATAAGTCGTAAAAAAACTCTCAATGCTTGTTTTTAAAAGACGTCAACATCCTTTCACAACTCTAATTTTGAAGGCAACACGTGACGTCGACTTTCTAAACAATTGGCGAGCTTTTTTTGTTGTTGTTATGAAATAAACCCTCTTTACTTATAACGTTTTGCTTCAAAATATATATATATATATTTTAAAAGAAACGGATAATCGGTATAATTTAGAAAATCTCATAATTATAGAAAATATGTCAGAGAAATTCCGTTTTGCTTACAAACAGCACAAATCCGCTGTTCCTTTCATTTTTTTCCCCCCCCCCCCCGATAGTTAATTATTTCGTTCACAGCACTTCAAACGAATACGCGATACTCGACCATCGATAAACAGTTTATAGCCAATGAAGCTGCGCGATTACTTCTAATAGGGACGACCACTGAAGTATGCAAATTGACCGCTGTGATCTCACGTCGGTGGGCTGCATCAAGATTGCCCGTAATTATTGAGATGTCTGGACATCCCGCGGCGTTCCAATGATTTCACCGCAATTTCCCCGGGCGACGAGACACACACTTTGGAAATTACCAAACTAGTTCGGGGGTGAAGAGAAATATTAGAAGCGTGCTTTTCCATACTCTCTAATCAATTACCGATTTCGTTTTCTCTTGTAAATGCATTTCAAGGGGAAATTAATTTTTTATTACTTGAGTTTATTTATTTAATGTTCGAATTGGAGATATCATCGATTTATTTAATGAATTACATTATTTACGGAATTTTTATTAGTGAAATATTGTTACATCCATTAAAATTTGCTTCTACAAATTTACGTTTGTTTGTTACGTTGAAATTGTGACGCGTGATTGTTTTTTTAACACATTTGCCTGAGATTAGAATTTTACCTTTTCTGCTTTTGGAGTAACGTCACACAAGAAGCAATACGAGGGCTATTGGCGACGGACTTCTTCATTTTTAACCTTGGTCAAGTAACGAGGACAACACCTCAGTTAGTCCCTCCCTATCCAAACCTACCCACTACACCAATCTTAAATGACATCTAGGCTGAAACCCACGACTCAACGGAAACCGCCGTCCGCGACCATGAGCACTAGGCTACCGCGGCTACCTCCCTGAGATGCGAAATGGGGGCTTTGGAGACGAACCTCTCAATTTTGAATCTCGGTCGAGCGACGAGGACGACATTAGAGTTGGCACTATTTTCATGGAACTTCCACTCACGCCACCAGGAAGACTTGAGATCTCGACCAGATTCAATGTGCATCGACTCCATTTCACGGCGTGTCTTTAGTGGCATCAGAGCTCGAACCCACGACTCAATGAAAACAATGCCGGTTGAGTCTATAATTTAAGTCTATAAGCACGTTTTATATAATTTTGAATACTTAAAAAAATCTCATTATTAACTCTTTTTGATACTCTGATATTTATTTTCAATTATCAACTTCGAAATATTTATATCGAAACAAGGTACGACGTACAATCTCTACCGAAAGAATGTTGACGAAATACAAAAAGGAACTCAAAAAATTAAATCATTCTTTCAAAGTATACATAAATTCAATAAAAAATACAACAACGACTGATGCTCGACGGAACGATGAAGCTGTTACTTGATTTAGCTGATGCATTCAAATATAAAATATATATTGGAACATACATATCTTTTATCAAAGTAAAATATGTCGTATATTAATATTTTTCAATAATATATTGTTATTCCCAGTGTCTAATGTCCCCTGTAGAGGGCGTCTTGGAAGGGGCGAGTGTAAGACATCATTCACATAACCCCCTCAGTTCAGAATAAGACTTAGAGCTGAGAAGATCAGAGTCAGTTTGTAAGCGTTGACGCTAGTGAGTAGGAATCCGCAGTTATGCGATAAAGATAGTACTTAAATTATTGTTGTTGTAAAACAACAAGTCTGTTCCTTATCTTCGAATTTAAGTCAATAGTCGAGTTCAGAACATAACAAGGTGACCAGATATGCAACAATAAATTGCGTAGATCACCAAGGTAACGCGACAGGATTTAAAGGAAAGAAAGGAACAAGTTGTTATAAATCAAAAAGTTGAAAGTCTGACCTCGTCTGAAGTTTAAAGATAAGCGAAAGAAAGCTAAGTTAGGTTAAAGTGTTTCTAAGAAATCAGAAATGGAAAGAAAGTTTCTCAGTAAAAGTTAAAAAAAAAGTTGGTTAGTGATAAGTTTTAAAAATCAGAAGTAAAGAGTAAAAGGTTTTTCCAACAAAAAATATATAGTAAAATTTATTCGGTGTCATGCCCGCTCGAGCTACTTATACTATACAAAAATTCTAATATTTTTCATAATTTGACTTATGTTGTCACATGGCGATGTTATCTCTAAAGATGCGCTGTGTGGCGGAACTATGCACGTTTAATCTGGTCGATGTCCGAAGACCCCTCCCCCCATTGGCTTGGTATGGAAATTTGGAGAGGGAGATGCTAGCTCAGGAGTTGTCCTCGTCACTTTACCGATGCTCAAAATTAGGAGGTCCATCGCCATTAGCTTTCTTGTTGATTCTCAGTGCGACAATAATAAGCAAGCACAATTATTCTGGTAACGTTATATTTGAAGTTTAAATGCAGCACAGAAGAATGCAGTCGTAAAGAACAATAATGGCTGAATTTGTTTAATCATTCTGGAACTTTTATGCAATTCGACTTCCAAGTCCGAGTGGGTGGGGCTCTCACAGCGAATGATCAGGAAAGAGAGCGTTGGATCATTCAAACTCCTTTTACAGCAATGCAGAAATCGGGAGGTCCCCGAATCAATTTTGTTTTATCTTTTTTTAGTCAGAAATAAAAAGGGGTTCGAGATGTACCATAACACGCGCTACTCCAAAGAGGAAATCGATATTTTTAAAGGTGAAAAGAAAAGTTTCATATCAAGAAATTGAAATGAAAAGAAAGATGACAAATTGATTTATCACACACACACACACATATATATATATTATATCTGTGTGTGTGTGAGAGAGAGAGAGAGTTACAATACATGTTCATATAAGGAAATATGATAGAGAAAAGACGTAGAGCTTAATTTGCAGTCTCCCGCTTCATTAATTTATTGGACTTATGTGGGTGAGCGAGCGTGTATAACTATTTATTTTGGAGCTATTTTTATTTAAAAGAGTGATATGTATTATTATTATTATTTTTGTAAAATCATGTTGTGTTTATAAGTTTTGGTATAACTCGGTTAGTTTAAGAGATAAAATACATTTTTTCTGCTTCACAACACAGATATACGTATGTTGAATATATTGTATAAGCATAAGTTAAATATATTGATTAGAGTTTGCTATATAAGATTTAGCGTAAATGTCAATTTTTACTCAATTTTAAACAAATATTGCGAAAATTTAAAAATAAAAAAAAAAGTTTACACATTAAAATAAAAATAACTTTTGAATTCTCAATGTTATAGACCATTGTAACAAAAAAATTTAAAAGTTTCTTTCTGTTTTTCTTTTTCTTTTCTTTTTCTTTTTTTTTTTTTTTTTGTAAAAAAAAAAGAATTGCTCTGAATGTAGGCACATACCTTAAGGGGTCTCAGGACTTGAATTTTTTTATTTTTTGAAAAAAAAATATATTAGAGCTCTATCATTTTTCTAAGTATTTTGGGGCTAAAATTTTAACGACACTACAAAAATTTCTAGTATTATACAGAAAAAAATATATACCTTATTTGATGTTTGAACAGTTTTTTTTTTCCGTTTTTTAATTTCATTTTTCTCAAAACAAAAAATTTTAGCATGTGTGCAGGATTTCTCAGAAAAATATATTTCATATTTGTTTCAAATTTCATAGTTTAAACATTCCTAATTTTATAAAATTTAAAGTGTTTCTTAAAATTTTTAATTTGTCTGAAACGGTCGTAACTTCTTCAACTCTGAGATAGTAACCTTTGAAAGCTGGGACATTATTTTGTAAACACTCGTATTATTCAGCCCCTGGATCATTGATAAAATCTGGTCCCCTTTTACTACGAAATTTAAAGTTATGCATCGTAACATTTTTTAGATGTAAATTTCGTGTATTTTTAAAACCATAAATAACCAAAAAAAAAGCATAAAAATATAAAAGTTTGAATGACGCTGAAAAACAACGTGGACAAATTGGGCCAAAAAAAAAGGGTCATTGTAACTGCTGATAACATACATTATAAACCATGTTGTCTCGTTATAAATGTTAGAAAAATAATATAACGATTTACCGTTTAAAAATTAATGGAAATATATTTTTTTTCTTATATTTCCAGAATTCACAGTTCAACGAAAATAAAGATTTATGACTATAAGAGATTCTGCCCTTTAAATTTTAAGAATTCATCTATCAAAAAATGCATTATATTCTTAAACACATAATTTAAAAGGGCTCAAGGGTTTCGTCTCTCATTCAATAAAATACATTTATTGTAAAGAATTCAAATGAGTAAGTACAGCCGTAACAAAACCAAATTATTTTATTAGTTCCAAATAGAAATTAATATGATAATTAAAATTGTTCATAAATTAATACATTTATGATATACTATGAATAATAAAGTAGTATTAAATCATTGATGTATACGATTTATTTCCATAGATAAAATAATTGTATAAAGTAAATTTCCAAAAATTTTACTTTAATGATAATAAACGAGCATCGTACAATGTGTTTGCAATTTATATTTGCCATAATTAGAAGTTGTAACTAAATTTGCCTAAAATTTACTTTTGAATACCTTTACTATAACTGATTGTTAACGAAAAATACAACATATTCGGCGGCAGGGGATTTTTGACCCTGTGGAGGCGGAGGTTGTTGGTGGCTGTTTCGAACCCTGGTTCATTGAGTCCGAAGAAAAGTTGACAGGTCGCACCTATACCAACCAGGCTGAAAAAGACGTCTCACTCGGGCTAGTTAATAAGGCGTTTTAACTTATGGCGTTGTTGTAGAAGAGAGTCGCTACATACTTCCCCTCCAGCATCATCGTGATGATAACTAGAGAAACATTGGTGTTTGTAGAGAAAGTTGCTTTTTCAGCCGTTACTGCTATTGATATGCATCCCCTCCCTGTTGATATAGTTTTGCTTGGAACGGTTTCCATTTGAGATCATCGGCTATCTTTAGTTGAATGTTGGGTATCGCCGACACGGGAGTCAGAGCCGGAATATCACTAATCGTGATTTAAGTGCGATTGTCTTATTTAGAGTTACAGAGATAAGTGTTTTGTGTCGGCGGCATGTGCATTCAGTAGTTATAGGCTGTGCTGCCATCTAGTGATCACGTTTATGTAACCACTTAGATGGAGAGTGATTTTCAGACTCGTGTAGGGGAGAGTTGTCGATCTTAGTTGCCGGTGGCTGTTTCGAACCCTGGTCCTATAGGTTCGAAGAAAAGTTGACGGTTTGCATTTATGCTGCACCTAGTTATACCAACTAGGCTGAAACAGACGTCTCACTTAGGCTAGTTAATACGGCATTTTAACTGTTTTGTTGAAGAGAGTCGCATGCTCATACTTTATTTTTATCTATTTCTGAGCGCTTCTTGAGAGAAAAAATGATCACATAATTTTCAGAAGCAATGTGTATATTTAATGGAACGTTCATTTAACTCTCAACTTATCAATTTTATGATTTCTTCTAAGAAAAGTGTTATATACCTTTAAGGAGTCTCAGAACTCTTAAATATCGTCCTTATATGTGAGAACTAATCAATTTTGAATTCAATATTACTAATCAATGAAACAAGACAGCGCAACTTCAGACTTTCTCCTTATAATATTTATACATACTTACACATTCATTCTCATATATTCATGTAATTTTAAAGAAAATTCCAAAAGTTATGAATAAATATAAGTCGGATATTTTTTTAAAAGTTATGAAAATCAATATGTTTCTGAGTACAGGATTCTGAAGAACAAAATTGAACAAAATTCACAAAAGTGATGCAGTTTAGCAGAAAAATTTTCAGTTTTGAAATAATACGTACTTACCTAAAAATTTTGAAGGAAAAAAATATTTTTAAGAGAATTATTTGGAAAATTATGAAGTTTTAAGAAAAACCAATTTAAAATTATTAGGAAATATTTTCAGTTAAGAGTTAGTCTAAAAGTTAATGTGTGTGTTTATGTAATAAAGAAATTTGCATATTTTGAACGTGTGAATGAAATTTCAAACCCATGAGATTAACAATTCCTTAGAAATCCTGCGCAAACTATTTTTTTTTATTTTAAGAAAAATGAATTTTAAATGGAAAAGTATCAAACTGGCATACACACGTAATTGTTTTCAGTACTTCTAGAAGTTTTGGTAGTATCATTAAACTTTTGGCACCAAAACGTTCAGAAAAGATGGGGCTTTAACATATACTCGCATGCTTTTTCAGAAAATCACAAACATTTGGAAGCTTAAGAGTTCTGAGACACCTAATTTGCATACAAATAGCTTCTTACGTTGCTGGCCGTGGTAGCCTAATGGTCAAGGTCACGGACTCACAGCTGGCGGTTTTCGTCGAAACACCAGTTCGACCCTTGGTACCACTGAACACCTGTCATGTAGCTGGGCTGATGCACGTTAAATCTGTCGAGCTCAATGTACTCCCTTGGCGTGATGCAAAAGTTAAGAGAGGGGTGTACCAGATCAGAGTCGTCCTCGTCACTTGACCGAGGTTCAAAATTACCAAGTCCGTCGCCAATAGCCCTCGTGTTGCTTCTGGTACGCGACGTTAATAAAACCAAAACAACGTTACTTCTATGAATACCAGATTATTCATTAAAATGTTTTACTTTTCCCATGAAATTTTTAAAAGTTCCTAGTTGATCAAATCAACCAATTATACCTTGACTAAACCTGTAAATATGTATGCTTGTACATAAGAAAGGCCTTTATTCAATATATGCGGAAGTAGATAACTATGATATAAAATCAGGAACACGTTGCTCCAAAATTGCACGCGAAGCATGTAATTACGTGTATTTTTAACCTACAAATAAATTTATTATGTTTACAAATTTTATGTAAAAATTACTCCGCGATGACGCTTCTCGGGCATGTGCGTCACGAGTGCACCTCCCCAAATAATTGGTCCTTTCTGCGTAGCCTTCAAGGTCAAATCACTTGAGCGCATGAAAACGGCGTCGTTCATAAAAACCAAAATATGTTTAAGGACGAGAGAAAAGAAGAGCTTTGTGCGGCCTTTTAAGGGTCTTTTCTCGGGTCATACGATCCCGAGTGGCGTGGGCAAAAACAAGAAACATAATGCAAGAAAAAGAGAGAGAGAGAGAATCAGAAGTGTTTTTCGAGTAACTTCGGTGGTTGTTTCTCCGATGAATATTTCCGGGGATTTTTATACGCACATATTAAATCTCGCCACAAGAAACGAGATTTGTTCTTTACGGTTAACCAAAGAATTGGAAAAAATGAATTTAAAAAAAAAGCCTTTTTTTCCTATTAATCCTTAATCCCGTCATATTAAGGCTGCGCAAAAAGAATTACAAAGCGTGAGTACATTTTACTAGTAAAATGCAAAAATGCGATTAAATCACATTAAATCCAATCCTAAAACGCGTGAAAAATATAATATTAATGATATTAATGATATAAAATATGTTGAAAGTAAATAGGTTAAACACGTGATTCCATTTTTCTCAATTATGTAGTATTAGTTAACGGAAATGTGAGCATAAATTTTACATAACAATTCGATTCAAAATAGATTTGTCAGAATTAAAAATTTTAATACAGAATTTTACATAAATGGGGATTTATATAAACACAGATGAAAGTATTGGATTTGTTTCTTCTTTTCCGTTAATGAATTACATTGACTGACTGATTATTAATGTCGAACTAAGAAGATACATGAAAGTTATTGGTGACAGACTTCTTATTTTCAAGTGAACTGGGTTGGTTGGTTTTTTATTGACGTCGCACAAGAAACAACACGAGAGCTCTTCGCGAAGGACTTCGTAATTTTGAACCTTGGTCAAATGACGAGGATGACACTTGAACTGGCACTCCTCTCCAAACTTCCTCACCACACCAACAGAAGGGCTTTAGGCCTCAACAGATTTAACGTACATCAGCTGCGGCCACACGGCAGGTCTTTAGTTGCATCGAAGCTCGAACCTATGACTCTACGGAAACTGCCGGCCGCGAGTCCGAGACCATGACCACTATACTACTGCGGCCATTCAAGTGAACTGGAAATCACCTGAATTTCCCCGCTTCTTCCAAACTTTCACACCATACCAACGTTTGAGGCTTTAGCCTCGTTAGAATCAGCGGGCATCAGCCCTAATATGCGATAGTCTTTAATGGAATCACGACATGAACCTATGGCATGACTGAAACTACGCCGGCCCCGAGCTCGCGACCCTGACCACTAGCCTACCTAGGCGACCTATGTATCATGTTAGCTTCGCATTGGAGCTGCCTATTGTCTACACATCTTGCTATTTTAACCAAGAGAGCTTGATTAACATTATTCCGGAATGGCTTATATCATTTTCTACACTTCAAAATTTCTCCAAAATGGATTTTCAATGCTGTGGTGACTGGTAATCATCCATACCATCTGGTTCATACAAGGCAGTGAAGAGGACTCCTAAGGAATTCATGTTGTGCGAAGTTTAATCACCCTCTGATCTGGAGTCAGTTCGCCATGGTTACTAAATCATATATAATGGTAAATACCATAATGCTTTTGCATTTAATCTGCTGCAGATCCTACTATTCCTTAAGGTAACTGAGACACTTTCAACAAGGAAAAATGAGCTTATTTCTTACAAAGTTTAAATAATCTTCATTTTCTTAAAATTAAAAACCAATGGAAGTCAAGTTTTAATCTTGAGTTATCTGTATTTTTGTGCTTTGGTTTAATAACGACGCGCTGAGAAGCAACACAAGGGCTATTGGTGATGGACCTCATAATTTTGAGCCTCGGTCAAGTAACGATGACAAAACCTGAGCTGACACTACACTTCCCGAACTTCCCCACTACGCCACAGGAAAAACTTTGGGCCTCGACAGATTTAACCTGCAACAACCCCGACTACACGGCGGGTCTTTAGTGGCATCAAAGCTCGAACCTACGACTCGACGGGCATATTTGTGTATCTATTTATTGTTAAGAATATATATATATATATATATATATGTACCCAAATCTTTTTTTACACGGTAGATATGTTCCTTAGAAAACAGTCAAAAAATATTCGTGTAAATAAATACATGCGACATATGGTAAATATGGGGATGTGTTCCACAACTTCAGAAGATGTGTCAGATATGTTAAGCACAAATGTCACCTTTGATTCAAATGAAGAATTTCATTCGTTAATAACGGCCACTATTGTTTTTTTTTTGTTATTAAAATTTTGTTATTAGTGACTCTCTTTTTTTTTTGGGGGGGGGGGTTTCTCGAGTTACTTAAATAATTCCTGATATCCTGCTACACAAAACTTAAGATTACGTTGAAATTTTAATGCACGCTCTATGTCAGTATCATGAGAAAGAAAGTGTTGTTTCATGCTTGTAGCAAATTTCAAGCCCTCGTGAGGGCCCAAAGTCCTTCTGAAAACGTGGTGTGGAAATTAGGAGAAGGGGTGCCAACTCAGGTGTCATCCTCGTCACTTGACCGAGATTCAAAATTACGATATCCGTTCCCTCGTTTTGCTTCTAGTGCGACGTTAATAAAAACTAATCTAATCTGAAATCAAGCCCTTGTGAATTAAATCAGTTGTTAATAGCTAAATTTCACTTCGTCATGATCGACTTCTTTATTATAATAAACTGTCATAAATTTGATCAAATCCCTCATCCAAAGGACTTTCTAGAATCAATTCTCTGTCAGCCATTTGCATATTGTTAAAACCTTCGCTACCAATTGCATTTGTTTTTTAGTTTATATTAACGTCGCACTAGAAGCAGCACGATGGCTATTGGCGACGGACCTCGAAATTTTGAACCTCGGTCAGGTGACAAGGACGACACCTGAGCTGGCACCCCCCTCTCCTAACATCCACACCATGCCAACGGGAGGTTTTTTTAGGCCTGGACAGATTTAACGTGCATCAACCTCGGCTACACGGCAGGTCTACAGCGGCCAAGGATCGAACCCGCGACTGAAAAAAAACCATCGGCCACGAATCCGAAGCCATGACCACTAGGCTATCGCAGCTTCACCAATTGCAATTGATAGAATTATAATTTCAGAACATACAGCTGATTTTTCTGCTACGAAACTTCCACTTTTGTCGCATGCTGGCAAAAAAAATTTACAACAAGCATTTAAGGCTGAGGAACGAAATGCTGTGTTCAAGTTGAAGTACAATGAAATAAAGAAAAAAAAAGTGATTATAAAATTCGGGAATTTCCCGTAACTCCTGAATACAAAGTAAACAAGCCATGAAGTAGACCAAGTCACTAACATGTGAGTGAGCATAAGCCAACCATCTACTGATTACTCTGCCAAAATTAGAATTAAAAAAACTATTTTTGGGACTCGCTCTAGAACAAAAAATTCGTGTAAAAAACGTATATTGGTGAAACGTGTTATTTCAAAATCGTGTAAAAAAAAAGAGTTGTGTGTGTGTATGTACATACCTTTTGGTATACCTTGTATAAAATCCACTACATTTGCAATTTTAAAAATTTTCTCAGAATGCTTATAAACATAACATACTATATACTGATCATACGGATATTTTCAAGATTTAAATTTAATAAAATGCAAGAAAAATATTGAATTTTATGAATCAAATTTATCTCTCTCAATTTTTATATAAATATTTCCGCAAAATTTGTGTTTATTTGAAGAAAAAAAAAATTTCACCGTATAGGAAATAACCTCATTCCTGTATAAAGGAAATACATTTTGAGAAAAGTGTTGCAGAATCTTATAAAACTACATTTTGAGAAACACGCAAATAAATATTTTTCTTTTTGGAACAACCCGAGTGTTTACGATTTTTAAATTCATTTTTAGAATGTTCTATTCATATATTCAAATTCTCACAAACAAAACATCTGCAGGATCGGGGAAGTATCCTCTATATTTAAGCAGCAAAATTGAAAAATGCAAAATCTGAATGAATTGTTTAATGAATGAATGAAGTATTTTAGTGTCTTAGTTATACTCGGCGAATTTGGTTGATTGATTTTCATTAATATGTCTCATTAAAATTACACGGTAGAATTTTGGGGATGCATCTCGTAAATAAACCAATCACTATCATTCAAAATACGATCAAATGATGAGAATGGCTTCTGAGCAGGTACCTATAACCTATTTTAACTTCCACACAATGTTTCGTGAGGATCCATTTCAATTAGTGTGCAACAACTAGTATAATTCCACACGATATCTTTAGTGAAATTAGGATTCGACATCATGACTCAATACTATAAAGATAAGCACCAAACTGCCATGATTTTATAGGCCTTTTTTGTAGGTATTGTACATTATACCTATTATTTATTCTAATTTGTAAATAAAATGGTATAAAATTTGTAAGTAATTGACTCGTATTATTATTAAAATCTCGTGCAAGCAAATGGAGAAAAGAATAGGAATTTTTCTATAGAAAAAAAAATGGTTACACTAAAATATTCTTAACTTTAAGTAATTTTACATTCATAATCTTTTAAAAGAACTAAATTTGATATTTGAATTTTCCATATTTTCTTCGCACTTTGCGTAACATACTTTTCATACCTTGAATTTTAAGAGCAAAAGGGAACGCTGAATCAAATTGAATTTATTCAATAATTAGTTTTCATAATGTATTTTATAATTTGACGTTTATTAAATTTATCATCTAAAATAATTACGTGTAAATTTTTTAAGCGTAATTAAGCATTGTAAAATGAAAGAATATTGACTTACAAAAGAAGTAAAAGAATTCAAAATGCATTAAAAATAGACAACACATTTTGAAACCAAAACACACAATGTGAGTGGGCTACGTTGGCTATATTCATTTGTAACATCTTTTTGTTGTTGTTGCAACGGATTTGGCTACAATTTGGCGACTTGGCGAGAAACTTGGCATAAAATTTAATTATTGAAATAATTAGTATTAATCAATTATTTTTACAACGTTTTTTATTAAAACGTTTTTCTGAATTTCACTTGGTGTGTGTGTGTGTCATCAAATTTTCGATCGTTAATTTAACCAACTTCCCATCAAGCTAGAGCTTTGAAAATTTGGGAATCGTTCGTACTCGCCTAACAATGCAATATTTAGACATTTGCGACAAGTTTTAACTAATATTTTCTTTAATAATGCAGTTTAGCCCAAACACTTGGCGCGATTTCAAAAATTGGCACCAAACTTGGCGGGTTTTTTTTTTTTTTTTTTTTTTTTTTTTTTTTTTTTGGCTGAGCGTTAAATCCATGAAACGGAACAGGGTAGCCATATTTGGCAAAATACTGCCAAATAATTCTTGTCGCCAAGGTTTGTTGGGTTAAACTGCATTCCAACCATTAATTTACCGGATGAATTAATTAATTTTAGTTAGTTTTTACGTTTTTATTACATCGTTTTTCTGAATTTCACTTGGTGTGTGTGTGTGTCATCAAATTTTCGATCGTTAATTTAACCAACTTCCCCTCAAGCTAGAGCTTTGAAATTTTGGGAATCGTTCGTACTCGCCTAACAATGCAATATTTAGACGTTTGCGACAAGTTTTAACTCATTTTTTTTAAAATTAATGCAGTTTAGCCCAATCACTTGGCTCAATTTGAATAATTGCCAAAGTTGGCAAATTTTTTTTTTTTCTTCTTTTTTCTTTTTGGCTGAATGTTAAGTCCACTTCGCGGACCAATTTAGCAACATTTGGCAAAATACCGCCAAATAATTCCTGTCTCCAAGAGTGGTTTGACTAAACTGTATTCAAACCATTTAATTTACCGGATTAATTAATTTTAGTTAGTTTTAACGTTGTTATGTATTTCACTTGGTGTGTGTCTGTATGTATGTGTATCAGTGTGTCATCAAATTGTCTATTGTTAATTTAACCAACTTCCCATCAAGCTAGAGCTCTGAAATTTTGGGAACCATTCTTATTTGCCTAACAATGCGATATTTAGATATTTGCGACCAGTTTTAACTAATAGTTTAATATTTTTTTTAATAAACTTTGCCACCATATAAAAACGTTGTTTTTAAAAACGTTGGTTTTTATTTCGAATTATTATCATTAAATTATTTCATTATCATCCAAAGCAATCGTGTATAGAAAATTTCAGTTCAAATGAGGGCTTAAAAAATGAGAAAAATGTTTTAAAGTTTTGATTTAGACAAAGTTATAATGTGAGTAGAAAACCCATTTTAAAAAGAGCTACTCTTACATAAAAAGAGTATTTTTCTTTGAATTTCAGTAAAATTACGATGAAGTTTTATAACAATTTCTGAGACTTCATGGGTTTTTCTTACTCCCTTTATTCTCCATGCAGTTTAAATTCTCCAGTCAAATAACGATTCCGGATATACTAATGATTCATCTTCAGCTAGTACTTCTTTTCAGTTTAACATAAATATTCTCTTTCCAGTATAAATCTTTTTAAGTATACTTTTCCTCGAAAAGATTGAGGTACTTCCCCATTATGGAAGACTTAAAGTTCTTCAAGTACTATTGCTGTGTACGAAGTACAGAATTGTTTATAAGGTTTTCTTTTGTGCGTGAGAGGGGGTGAAAGATAGTTTCAAAATATCTTTTTATTTTCTTTTCCATTTCGAAATTATTTTCTACCGTCTATTTTGCTTTTAATCATCACTTTAATTTAATTAAAACCAAAAAAAGATGTCATAACATATGTGATCTATTTCACTTTTTTGCTGAGTTTTCTATCTTAATTCATTATTTGTATTACTGTGCAACAATTACCAGAAATATGGTGTTTACTTGTATAGATGTGTAATAAACGAGGGGTATTCAGAAAATACCCGTATTAGGAATGGAAAATGGGGATGGGGTAACTCTCACACACACACCGCGGTATTGTCCAGTGACCGTTTTTCCTCTTTCAAAGAAATCCCTAAGTGTGACGTCCTTGGCATCTCAAAATGTCGTCACCAGAACTAAAACGACGATGAGATTGTCTTTGCCTTCTTTGGAGCAGTGTTGCTGGATGAGGCAATTAAAATGGGTACCTGGCGTCTGGGGGTCTCGCCGGGCACCCTGCCCCTGGGAATTATATCAGGGGATATCAGGGACTTACCTTCTTTAGGTAAGTATGAACATCATGATCCTGAGTCATCCTTGAGATCTTTCTTTCCCATGGGGTTTACTGTCTTTGGTAAACACGGGTGACGCACCCCTCCCAGGGTTACCCTAGCGATCCTTCTCTATTTTCGACCTCCTTCTTGTCAACCAATTTTTGTCTTTTTTCAATTTTTTTCACACGTCTAGACCACTATTTCATCTTGTTTGGCACAGCTTAGCCACATCTGGCTCTTGCGCCAACAACCTTTACTTTCACTCATACGCACACCCATTCTTTGGAACGAATTCACCGGAAGCAACCCATTATTTTGATTGATTGATCAAATGCCCATCGACGGTAGTTGATTGATTGATTTTATTAACATCGTACTAGAAGAACGAAGACTAATGGCGACGGACCTAGTAATTTCGATCCTGGGTCAAATGACGCGGACGACACCTGATCTGAGCCAACCTTTCCAAGGTTCTACACCACACCCAAAGGATAACTTGATACATCGACCAGATTTAATGTGCTTCATTCTGGGCTACGAGGCGGGTCTTTAGTGACATCATGGCTCGAACCCACGACATGACAAAAACCGCCTGCAGTGAGTCCGCGACCATGACTATTAGGCTTTCGCGGCTCCATCGACGGTGACAACTCAACGCAAAATGACGACCACCATTCGACGCGGATCCAATGAGATTTTAAATTGGTGACCATTTGCCACCAAATCAGCCGATAGCACATTGCCAGCACGTAAATAGTACAACATTCTTTTTAAGAAAGTGAGTTTCATTTCCTTAGAAAAACGTTTGTATTGCTGGTTTGTGTTGAGTAGTCACCAAAAAAAAAAATTTGATTTTGGCCAAATTTGAAGGCGTCAAACGGAAAAAGCGAAAACGAACCCTATAAGTAAAAAATACAATCCAGCAGATAATGTAAAAAATAATATAAAAATCACAATGAAAGAGGAATTTTTCTTTAACCTTTAAATTATATTTTGGCCAACATGCTCGAATGTTTTGAAAAGGAGAAACATACTCTCCGCTTATATATACTGATCAATTTATAATCAGAAATGTTCGGTATATATGAATTAAATATACAGTTATACCCCGCTCCCCGTTTTTTGTTTTTTTAAAATTTTTACCCTCTACTTCTAATCCCTACTCATCCCCCCCCCGGGAATTTAATTGTATCTTCAACTCTGTAACGCATTTTTCGATAATCGTCTTAAAATTTCATGATTTATAAATAAAAATGATTTATTATTAAAATATGTAAAACTTAAGAGAGAATAAACGTTGAATTCGTAGCTAATACAATTATTAAATGCTTCCACAAAAACATTGGAAATAAATATTGTAATTCGATCATAAGTTTTACCTTATTTTTTTCGCAGATAATGTTACTGTAAAGAGAAAGATTTAAAGAGCGGACCATCATGTTTCATAAAAAAAAATACCATCGAAAAAGACAAGGACGAAATAAAACAAATCTTTTTCAAACCCATCCGTGAATGGATTTTTATCCATTTGTTTTCAAGAGTAGTGCTAACGTTCAAGAAACGAGACATAAATGAACAAGAACAGGTGGTCCATTACATTTCTGTTATCGTTCGTAAGACAATGGTTGGTTATGAAAATCAATGTAGCTTGTAACTTTGTCTTCTAGCTTTATGTTAGTTAGAGTTACAGCTCACAACAAAACGAATATAGAATTTTACTCCTGATAAGACATGATCTTTGTCTGCGTTTCCAATTATTTACATTTTAAAAGATCTCAGTGCTGCTTTCTGAATAAAGTCTCTTTGTCACAAAATTATTTTGTAACAGCCTTTACAATAAAATGTTTTATTTCTTGCTCGATATGTAAATTCATAGACAATTGAATTATTATATATATCAAATACATTTTCTCTTCTATTTTTGTAAAATTAAGGTAATTGAAACACAAAAATGCTTCAAATTTTGACTTTTTTTAAAAAAAAAAATTCAGTTCAAAAACTGAAGGCACATCCCTGATTCTATAGACATATTACTTATGAAAATTTGATAAATAAAATATTCGAAATTTAAATTTTAAGATTAAAAACACACGTACAACGCCATAAAGAAAAATACTTTTATCTTGTTTTTCTCATAGTGTGGTTTTTAAGATAATAATGCACTTTCCTCACACTGTACTAACTCCATAATGTTCACATTTTGCACATTATAAAAATAGGATATTTCTTGTATATTAAATATATTTGTTTTCTAAGAAAAACCATTCACAAATCTTAAGTATTACACAGAATTTTGTAAAAAAATTATGGTAATTTGAATCAGAAAATTAAAAATTTTACTACGTTCCCCTTGGGATTATAATTATATTCAATGTACAGTATTATAAACTTTTATCTTTTTAACTTTATTATTTTAACTTAGTTTATTACTTTTTCAATAAACTACTTTTTTTTTTTTCACTTTTCACTCTTACGACTTGGTTGCATTACCTTTCTCACACTTTTCCTTAACTAAATAATAAACTTTTTTCTTTTACTGATGAACTTCTTCTACTACTTTTGATTTATTATATATATATTTGATTTATTATATATATATTTAACCCCCACGAGATTTTGTAAGAAATTGTTCCAATTTGCTATTGTGCTATATGGTTCATACGTAATTGCTTCTCATGCCTTTTATTGAACGTCATTTTTTTCGCATCAACCATGAATGAATCTTAGACTCTAAATAAATCGAAATAAAAACTAGCGTTTTTATATGGTGGCAAAGTTTATTAAAGAAAATTATTGAAATATTAGTTAAAACTGGTCGCAAATATCTAAATATTGCATTGTTAGGCAAATAAGAACAGTTCCCAAAATTTCAGAGCTCTAGCTTGATGGGAAGTTGGTTAAATTAATGATAAAGAATTTGATTACGCATTGATACACACACAGACAGACAAACACCAAGTGAAATACATAAAAACGTTAAAACTAACTAAAATTAATTAATTCATATGGTAAATTAAGAGGTTGGAATGCAATTTAATCCAACCACCCTTGGCGACAAGAATTATTTGGCGGTATTTTGCCAAATGAGGCTACCCTGGTCCGTTTTACGGACTTAACGTTCAGCCAAAAAAAATCGTCAAATTTGGTGCCAGTTTTTGAAATCGAGTCAAGTGGTTGGGCTAAACTTCGTTATTAAAGAAAAAACTTGTCGCAAATGTCTAAATATTGCATTGTTAAGCGAGTAAGAACGATTCCCAAAGTTTCAGAGCTCTAGCTTGATGGGAAGTTGATTAAATTAACGATCGAAAATTTGATGACACACACACACCAAGTGAAATACATAAAAACGTTTTAATTAATAAAAGATAATTTCAATGTTTTAAAGTTACTTTAGTATGTAAAACACTTTGCCTTTGGAAAAAAATATTACGGATTGTTCTTGCATTATAGGTTAGTCCTAAATTTTCATCAAGCATGAGCTCAGTGAATTTGGGAATTCTGGTAAACCAGTTAAAACGGAAAATAGTTGCTATATCAAATATGATAATTGAAATAATATTTGGTAAATTATCGATTGCTCCCAAAGAAATCCGATGTTGGTGAAATGTTGGTGAAATTTGAAGAAATCACCTATATCAGCTAACGGAAAAGTACCTAAAATAGTTTCAGTTATAAAATTTCAATGATCATGAGTATTTGAAATCATGCAACAAATGAAATCCTTTTCGACTTCGAATTACATGAATTTCCTCAAGGAATTGACGAATGTATTCCAAAAAAATGACCTGTCCACCAATTTTGAACCAATAAATTAATGGATTTTGGAGCTTTAGCGTCGGATCCTAAGAACATTTTAGTATAAATCACATTAAAACTGATAAAAAAAAAAAAATTCTCTGAAACATGACACACTATTAAAAATCTTTTAAAATTTAGTTTCAATTAGCATGACGTTCTTGCGTTGTTCCATTAAACACCCTGAGTGACGAATTTGAAATTAAATGAACAAAGATAAGTTTTAAAGTTGAGCAAACAGAACATTTAACTAATCGAATTTTCTATTAAATATTGTGTGCAATTGGCATAACTATGTTTTAATTTAATTAATAAGGCTCCAAGATACGCATTTTAATGTAGTTAATTTCAGTGTGTAAATAAGTTTTTGGGAGGATTTTTAAGACATCATACTAAATCAGACCACTAATTTTCCAAAATGAATAGAAAATGTAAAAGTTTCTTACTTTTCAACCGTTTCTTTCATCTCATTGACAACTGCTTCTTTCTAAAAGAAAAAAAAAAAAAAAACAATACTACGCATGGTGCTGTGTTTCAGTTCGTTTTAATCTTATTTTTAGCAAAGAAAATAACACGCATTTCAAAATTTGATGTCATATATTATTTTCTATCTTTTCGCTGTTTTTTTTTTTTAATGTTTGTGTGTGTTTGCTTTATAAAAATATCTACAATCATATGCGTTTCTAGGATCGCATCATTCACAAGGCTGACTAAATTGAAACATATAAACCCAAAAGATTATAAGGCCCTGTCAATTTTTATATTTAACATTTGTACAGCATAATTTTATTTTAGAGAGTTGAAAAAGGTCACAGAAATATCTGAAGGTCTTGGAGCCCCATAAAGGATTAATAACGTCCTATGTGTATTAAATATTATATAGATAAAATAACACATATATATTTAAATAAGAATATTCCTGTGCGTTTCTTTAGACAGGTCTTGTTTCGCATAAATAATTAATAAATCAAAATATAAATAAAATTTGTTTAAAGCAACTGAGACACAAACAGGCTTTAAATTTTGCCTTTTTTTATTTTGCTATTAAAAATAGAGGGTGCTTCTCTGATCCCATAGATACATTGTTAACGATATTTAGATAAATTTACCGTTCAAAAATTGGATTTTAAGATTATTAAAAGACGTATCACACCATAGAGAAAAATATATGCATTCGCGTTTTTCTCAAAATGTGGTGTTTTGGGATTGTGGTATACTTTCCTCACACAAAATCTACTTCACCTATAGTACTAATATTTCGCATATAATTAAATGACGTTATTTCTTATGCAATGAACAAAATTTTTTCAATACAGACTCACAAATTTTAAACATTGCACAATATTTGCAAAATAAACTTTTTATAAATTTGTATCATAAAATTTCAAAATGTTAAAATTTTCATAGCTTTAATTCTTAAAATTTAAAATTTTATTAATTTTAATATTTGAAATTATAATTATGTTCAGTGTACAGAAAGTTATGTTTATATATACTCTGAAAATTTTTGTAGTTATTAATGCAGTAGATTTTTTTAGAGATATACCTAAAGATACATCTTACAAATATAAATACAGTTATGGATTATGAATTGCTCACACAAAATTATTTATGTATATCAATGAGATTTTCTTTGCATATAAAGATAAACATGATATCTGAAAGTTAAAATATGATTTCCATTGCTTTTATTGTAGAAAAAAAATGAGGATTTTTCAAACATGACACAAAATAAGCTAATTTTCCTTGTCTATGATGTCTCAATTGCCTTCAGAAGAATATTTTGATATTCAGGTCGTATACATTTTAAGAAATTCTTCCAAACGACAAAAAATATAGAACTGAATAAACAATTTAGAAAATAAAGATTTTTTCCAAACGATAAATGCTTGTTCAATAACCAGATTCTTTTTAGAAGTTCCATGAATTAGAATTTTTAAGAGGTAATGTTTTATTAATTTGATCTCTTATTCTGGGACATAAAATTAACTTTTTATCATATTAATTAACCAATTTTGAAAGCTCAATTAATACATATAAACAGTAAGGAAATAATGTAAAAATCAATGTTGTTTACAATGTATGATTTGAGTTTTTGTAATATAAATAAATAAATAATGACATTAAAAACAGAGAAAATTAAAATCATTTGAAGTTTTCTGTTTTTCAAGGATGGCTTTTACTCGCGTATTATACTTTGTTTACCTTTCTAACCCTTTCCTTCTAAATTCGTATTTTCAATAAAATATTTTAACTGAAATATCAAATGCTATTCTTTTAAAGTTTTATTTGTATTCACTATCTGTAAAAGAGTAGATACTATAAATTTAATCTCATGCTTCAATTGAATGAATCTTTATGAGATTTAAATTTAATTTTTTTCCTTAAAGCCACATTTAAAAGGAAAACATTACATTATGAAAATTAAGGTAAATCACGAATTATCGTAAATATTACAGATTCGATTATTTTCTATTCGTTTAAACTATCAACTAAAAGTTAAGTAGAATATTTCTTAGTTTCATTAACGCGTTATAAAAATCTATTTAGAAAATATCGACATCTAGCTTAATTAACAAGCTGGAAAAAAAGGATCTGAGTTATATCAACAAACGGAGAAAGTTATCTTGATACTTGAGAGATATCTGAGACATGCATAAACGGTAAAAAAAATGCAATAATTTAAATAGAGAATTTCGTCCAAATAAACACTTAGGTGAACAAAATTGAATATGAAGTAATAAAACCTGTAAAATTGATGCAGTCATTTCAAAACTATACAATTTAAGAAAAAATGAATAACTGCAAGCTCATAAAAAATAACTAAAACATTTGAAAATCTTGTTTTAGAAAAGGCTTTATTTACTTGAACACGAATGCTGTAAAATATAATTTGTTTTTAACGCTCTAATATGAAGTAACTTATATTTAGAGTTATATCAAGGCTATATATATATATATAGCGGCGAAGATCCTCGTGATTTTGGCGACGGAGATAACACGTGAGCTGGTAAACATTATCGCCTTGAAGCATATGGATTCAGAAGGTTCATTTCGATTTAAAAAGCAACATATCCCATTATTTTACACGAAGAATTTTGATGGAATTGAAACTTGAACATTATTTGCTTAGAAGCTGTATATAAACTGACAACTTGTAAAAAAGACTGATACACATTTATTCGTATAATATATACTTTTAAGATGAATAATTTGAAAAAATAGTTTTTAATCCTATCTATAGACTTCAGTTAACCCTAGATAACTAAAATCAATGTTACTCTGTAATTAAACATTCAATCCCTAGACTACGAATCAGAAACCCCAGATAACGCACAAATATGTTTTAATACTTTCCTTACTTTCTTAAGTTAAATCTGTCGAGGCATCAAGACCTCACGTGAGATTGATGTAGAAGTTTGGAGAGAAGGGTTAAAACGCTAGTATTGTCCTTGGCATTTGGCAGGGATTCAAAATTACGAAGGCCGTGGCCAACAGCCCTAGTGTTACTTCTTAGTGCGATGAAGTAAGCAATCAATCATTTATTTTAAACAAATTCCCATCACTTTTATAAATCCCTATTCTTCCAAATTTATCCAAGTAAATGTATAAGACTTGCATGTAAATTCCTTAAGTTACTATTTAGTTAAATAACATCTGAGCAAGTGTAAAATCCAAAGCCATGCTATCTTTCACAGCTTTTCGAGACAGGGGTCAGGGCTAAACGCATTCCAGAAAACTTCATCATCTCATTCGTCTCAATGAAACATATTAACACAGCTTCAGGGAAGTGTTATAATATTTCAATTAAAAAAGTAGAAAAGTAGTAAAAACCAGCGTTTATATTCTTCGTAGATGTTAAAATTGTCTCCACAAATTGTCTTGTTGCATTAGTTGCATACGTTCTTCGTCCTTTTGAGTTTCTCAGATGTACAAGAAGTACCATTTCTGCGTTTGTTTGCTACACTTTTAGTCGTGTTTTCTGTGTGGTTTTCGGTATTCAAAATATGCTCAATATTTGTTTTCAGTGGAAAGTCATAAGCTTCTGCACGTTATCACTAAACATACGACTGTTGGGCGATAATCACAGCAAATCTCGAAAACTAACAAATGCACAGTTGTATTTATCATCTTCTGATAACTCATTTTACTAGCTATGAAATACAGTGAGTGAGGTGGTGTGAGCGCAACTTTAACGTCGCGAATTATTTAACATTGCTGAAATAAATACACCATTTGGTTGTTTTGAGAAAAAGAATTTAAGTGAAAATACATCTCTATCTATTTTTCAATAATTTCTCCCGACGCTTAACAACAATTATTTTAAAAGTAGGAAGTTCATGTAGAAAATGTATTGATAGAAAAAGAATCTATGACCTTATTACTTCACAAAAAGTACATATTTTGCAGGTGGAACCCAACAACTATTCAACACCAGATGTTCTCCAGTTTGAAGTTTTCAAAGAAACGACCTGATTGAAAGCAGCGCTTTTCTTTTTGCAGCGTCACTTCCACTCTTTTGTTTTTATTCTTCTTTCCTCAAAGAACCGCGATTTTTTAAGCGGAATTTTGAAAGTAACGGAAATAACCAACTCTGAAGAATACTACCAGGTCAAATCAATAAAAAGAAACGATGAAAGGCCATTATTCTCAAGAAACTATGAAAGTATAATAAGATGTAAAAGAACAAAAATCCGCGAAATCTGCCATTTTTACCGTTCAAGAAAGATGAATATATTCGACCGATTTAATATGCATGTAAAGAATTTTCTTTTTTGAATTATATTGAATAACGTAAGAATTAAGTTTCAGCAATGATTATAATCAATCAACACACACACAAAAACGACTCTAAATTGTTCTATGAATAAGTTATGTTTTTTCTGTCCGCAAGTGTTTCAGCGGTCATGACAACAAAATTAAGATAGCCTTGGCAAAACCGCTTTGAAAATGTGACTAAATAATTCAGTATACCAGTTTGGTTAGTTCTAGTTTGTTTAGGCTCAGAAAAAGAGAAAAAGCATAACTGCTCACAAAGATTTATTAGTTTATTTCGATTAGAAAAGGAAATAGTTGTTACATTGTTTGTAGCGCTACTAAAATGTTTTCTGGAAGAAAAAAAAAGAGGAAAAAAAATTTAATTATAATTACTACATTTGCATAATCGTTTTCTCTCTTTGCATAATCGTTTCACTTTCAGAACGGTGAAAATTGTTTCAATTCCAAAGCAGATTATTTTCATGAAGTGAAAGTCCTGTGACATTTTGGTCTAGTAAAAAAAATTTCGAACAAGTTATTGCTCCTTTTCAAAAACAAAAAAAATAGAGGCAATGTAAGCAAATATATTAGCTATGAAAAAAAGCATTTTTTATTTAAAGAAGTGGTAAATCCTCGCCAAGCAGACTTTATTGGCGACAAGACACAGTGAACACATATTCCGTTTGATGTCGGTTGTATAATTTTTGGTAACTTTATCGCTTGCGCCGGCGAAATGGAAAAGTTACCTATTAATTTTATCAAGATAAATCCTAAAATGCTATTCTTAAAATATATTTACGACTGTAATATAAGTGCCTTAAAGTCGTTTAGTTTCCCTTACATTCCCCGAATTCAAATCCTATTGTACATATATGGAATCGTTTGGAAAAGTGAACAAAGTAATACGGTACTTATACAAATGCTCAGTTGAAAATGCATAAAAGAAAACAGAGGGCTTTACTGGTTTCAAAAAATACTTATTCAATTTATGCTAACGTGACGTAAAAACAGTAAAATTTTAGATTGTTGTCTTCATACACACATGTAATGTTAAAGAACAGAACATAAGTTTGGAAAATGTTTTCCATAGAGAGAAAACTGCTCCAGTTTTAATATAATATTCCGACTTCGCTCTCCTATGCAAAGCAACACATTTTATTATGCCACTCATTTCTGTTTGTGTTATTCAATTTTTTCTAGGTGTAAAATATATTCCATATTTCGTCTCCTGTACTGCATTGCTTAATGGAATTTCCTCTCTTTCATATTAAAGAGAGGAATTGAGCATTTGTTTTGCATTTGTAAATTTTAAACGCAGTTCAATAAAATGGGTTCACGTGTTACATCGTTATAAATTTGTATGAAAACTGAGATATATTTCTATCCGAAAATGTGTTCTAAGATTTATTTGCTTTGGCATTATTCGAAAATAGTCTTAAGGATACATAGCATAACATCTAAATGTTTTGTTATTTGCACATATTAGTATTTACTGTGTGATTTAATCCTTAAATACACGAGCTGATTTAATTTTATTTCTTAAATAACTGACTCCATTTTATAAGACAAATTTTACATTCATCTCATAATAATAACATAAAGATTATATTACATTACGTTAAAAAAACACTTTATTCATTAAATATCTTATTTTATTATTGAATTACATGGAAATATATGATATTGTTCCCCATTGGTGATCTATACCAAATAACTTTGATAGCCTAATCATCACGCACTAAGCCAACAAGGATGCAATAAGTCAAAATAATATAAAGTCAGTCTGGATCATGTCACGAGGGGGCACAACAAATGTAGGTATTATACCTTATTTGAATATCAAAATTGAAGTTTCGGTATACAAATCAAGCCAATATAAAAAATATTTTGCATTTTATTAAAATTTGAATATTTTTATTGGTTAATACAATAAAATAATTTGTGTTTTATTGGTTGATAAAATATTACAATCAATATATTATTTAATAAAATATTACCTGTAGCTGGGACTGATGCACATTAAATCTGTCTGGGACCCAAAGTCCTCCCTTTGGCGTGGTGTGGAAGTTAGGAGAGGGAGGTGCTAGCTCAGGTGTCATCCTCGCCCCTTGACCGAGGTTCAAAATTACGAGGTTGTCGCCAATAGCCCCTCGTGTTGCTTCTTGTGTGACGTTAATAAGAACTAAACTAAAAAAATTCTTTTAAAAACACAAAAACGAGGTTAACAATGGTTTCTAACGATTTATCTCTATATATCGCAATTTTTAGATGCAGTGGAAACTCATAACTGTGTGTGGTGATGGTGCTTCAAAAATTTTTTTAACCATTGTTGCAAAGGCTGATTTTACAGCTTTGTTCATAATCATAGTTTTGGACGAACAGATTGCTTATTGCTGGATGAGACAATCAAACATTAAAAAACGAGTGATCAAAAATATTCGCACTCTTAAATACTTATTTAAAATTTTCTTTTGTGGACAATTTATTTAATTCTAATTTTAAATGAATATTCCTCGTCAAAAAAAAAAAAAATCTCATTTGTTCACTTGAAATGTGTAACGTTTTAATTCCACATTTTAGCAGCGTCACATTTCAAATTAACATGGCTAATTGTTAAAATGTAGCCACTAGCTGTTCTCAAAATATGTTTATCACATATTTAAAATATAGTCTAAAGGGTTAGAATATTTAGAAAATCATAAATGTAAAGTGATCAATTGCGTTTAATGTAATATACTCTTGGAAACTGTAGAATTTTGTAAAATGAATTTTCAGTAAAGTAAAAAAAAAACAAAAAAAAACATTGTAAACATAGTCTCGTTGCATGAACAAATTTTTGAAGAGGGCGATTTTTCAAAAATTAATAATGAAGAAATGTGATTTTATCGAACGATATTCAATTAAGGATACCGAATATTTTTGCAAACCTTTTTTTTTTACTCTTATGGTTCAAATAAATTTTTTTATTTTTATAGCAATTTTACTCTAAAAATGCTTTAGTCTCCTATTTTTTTTATCCTCTAACTTAAAAATAAAGAGTTCGTTCTCTTATTTTCTGATACAATTCAAAATTATCATTTAATCCAAGTGATCACGTTCTCATAAAGATTTGCTGAACATGCGGTTCTCAGCCGATTGACCTAGATTAATCCTAAGGCCTTCGAGGCTATTCACCCCCCAAAAATCCCTACATCTTAGACAATGTGATCTATCATGTGCTCTGGAGATATCCATTCTATAAAAGCTGAGGTAAGGAAAAATTCTCTCCCTTCTGATCTCTTATGCGCTCTTGTGCTGTAAAAAGGCGAAGCTGTGACTCCAGCCATATGTGTCTCCCTCTCTCTCTCTCAGCTAAGATGAATAAACAACTATGAAATTTGAAATTCATCAGCCTTTTACTTTTACTTAATTAATTTGTAAATCATTATATATATATACATATATATACTGAAAATTTATGAAAGAATAATTTAAAATATTTAAAAAAGACAAAAAATCCAGAAAATGTAACAATGAAAGAAAATAAATGAAAATATGGAACCCAAGTAAATCAAAAAAGCAATATCGGCTGATAGGGACCGAATGTGGGTTAAACTAGTTTAATGGTACCAACCTTCCCCTTAAGGACCTGGTAGGCCATGGAATTATTGGGTATATATATATATATATATATATATTTATTACATATTACATATATCAGATCTATCTCTTGTTTTAATTTTTTTTTTGCTTTTCTTTAAACAAAAAATGCTTTTCTCATTAGCTAATATATCTATTTCATACTGGTTCTATTTTTTGTTTCTTGAAAAAGGAGCAATAACTTGTCTGAAATTTTACTAGACCCAAAATGTCACAGGATCCTTCACTCCAGAAAATAATCCGCTTTGAATCTAAACACCTTTACCCTCACTCTGAAAGTGAAACGATTATGCAAAGAGAGAAAACGATTATGCAAATGTAGTAATTATAATTAACTTTTTTTTTTCCCCTTTTTTTTTCTCCAGAAAACATTTTAGTAGCGCTACAAACAATATAACAACTATTTCCTCCTTTCTAATCGAAATAAACAAATAAACTTTGAGCAGTTATGCTTTTTCTCTTTTCTAAGCCTAAACAAACTAGAACTAACCAAACTGGTATACTGAATTATTTAGTCAGATTTTCAAAGCGGTTTTGCCAAGGCTATCTTAGACTTTGTCATGGACTGCTGAAACACTTCATGTACAGAAAAACATAACTTATTCATAGAAAAATTTAGAGAGTCGTTTTGTGTGTGTGTTGATTGATCACATGGAAACTTAATTTCATTGCTATTCTTATATAATCCAAAAGAAAATTCTTTACATGCAATCGGTCGAATATATCTGATCTTCTTGAACGGTGTAAAAACATAAGATTTCATGATTCTCTTTACATCTACCTCTACTTTAAAATAATCTGTTGTTGCTGTCGAGAAATTATTGAAGTAGAGATGTATTTTCACTAAATTTTTTCGCAAAATAACCAAAATGGTGTATTTATTTCAGCAATGTTAAATAATTCGCGACGTTAAAGTTGCGCTTTCACACCAATTTCACTCACAGTAATTTCATATTAGTAAAATGAGTTATCAGAAGATAAATACAACTGTGCATTTGTTAGTTTTGAGATTTACAAATTATCGCTCAACAGTCGTATGTTCAGTGATAAAGTGCAGAAGCTTATGACTTTCCACTGAAATAAATATTGAACATATTTTGAATACTGGAAACCACACAGAAGACACGAGATTCAAAATGTAGCAAACAACCGCAGAATTGGTACTTTTGTACATCCGAGAAACCCAAAAGGATCTAGCAATGATAAATGCTGGTTTTACTACTTCTTCTATTTTTTTTAATTTAAATATTATAACACTCTCTGAAGTTACGTTAAATTGTTTCCTTGAGACGAATGGGATGGCGAAGTTTTCTGAACACGTTTAGCTCAGGTAAGCTCTGACCCTGTATCGAAAAGCCGTAAAAAAAGATAGTACGGTTTCATTTTACACTTGTCTCAGATGTTTTAACCAAATAGTAACTTAATGAACTTCCATACATGCAAGTTTTATACATTTACTTGATAAATTTGGAAGAACAGGGATTTATATTAGTGATGGGAACTTGTTTGTAACAATGATTGATCAGTTTTACTTCCATCGCACTAAGAAGTAAATTAGGGCTGTTGGCCACGGCCTCGTGATTTTGAATCCCCTGCCAAATGCCAAGGACAACACTAGCGTTTAAACCCCTCTCTCCAAACTTCATCAATCTCATGTGAGGTCTTGTCTATAGATAGGATTAAAAAACTATTTTTTTGAAATTATTCATCTTAAAAGTGTATTATACGAATAAATATGTATCAGACTTTTTTACAGTTGTCAGTTTATATACAGCTTCGAAGCAAATAATGTCAGTTTCAATTCCATCAAAATTCTTCGTGTAAAATAATGGATATGTTGCTTGTTAAATCGAAATGAACCTTCGAATCCATACATGCTCTTAAGGCGATAATGTTTTACCAGCTCACGGTGCCATTCCGTCGCCAAATCACGAGGGGATCTCTGTCACATATATATATATATATATATATATATATATAGCCTTGATTACAACCCTAAATATAAGTTAATCTGCATTAGAGCTGCTAAAACAAAGTATATTTTACAGCATTCGTAAGCAATGCCATTTTCAAGATTTTCAAACATTATTTTATGAGCTTTGCAGTTATTCATTGGTTCATGAATTTACATATCGAGCAAGAAATAAAGCAACTATTCATATTTTATTGTAAAGGCTGTTACAGAATAATTTTGTGACAAAGAGACTTTATTCAGAAAGCAGCATTAAGATCTTTTAAAATGTAAATATTTGAAAAAGCAGACAAAGATCCTGTCTTATCAGGAGTAAAATTTTATATTCATTTCGTTGTGAGCTGTAACTCTAACTAACATAAAGCTAGAAGACAAAGTTACAAGCTACATTGATTTTCATAACCAACCATTGTCTTACGAACGATAACAAGAATGTAATGGACCACCTGTTCTTGTTCATTTATGTCTCGTTTCTTGAACGTTAACACTACTCTTGAAAACAAATGGATAAAAATCCATTCACGGATGGGTTTGAAAAACATTTGTTTTATTTCGTCCTTGTTGATGGTATTTTTTATGAAATATGATGGTTCGCTCTTAAATCTTTCTCTTTACAGTAACATTATCTGTGAAAAAAAATATGGTAAAAACTTACTATATATATATCGAATTACAATATTTACTTTCCCAATGTTTTTGTAGCATTTAATAATTGTATTAGCTATGAATTCAACGTTTATTCTCTCTTAAGTCTTACATATTTTAATAATAATAACCATTTTATTTATAAATCATGAAATTTTTAACATCGACGGCCTAAAAATGCGTTACTGAGTTGAAGATGCAATTAAATTCACTGGGGGGGGGGGATGAGTAGGGATTAGAAGTAGAGGGTAAAATTTTAACAAAAAAACAAAAATGGGAAGGGGTATAATCTGTATATTTAATTTATATATACCGTACATTTCTGATTATAAATTGATCATATATATATGGAGAGTATGTATCTCCTTCAAAACATTCGAGCATGTTAATAAAAAACATAATTTAAAGGTTAAAGAAACATTCCTCTTTCACTGTGATTTTATATTATTTTTTTGTATTATCTGCGGATTGTATTTTTTTAATTTATAGGGTCTGTTTTAGCTTTTTCCGTTTCCAGCTCCTCTCAAATTTAATAAAATCAAAAAAAAAATTTTGTGACGACTCAACACAAACCAGTAATACAAAAGTTTTTTTTTTTTTAGGAAATGAAACTCACTCTTCTTAAAAAAGAATGTTGTGAATATTTATGCTGACATTGTGCCTATTGATTTGTGAGGGCAAATGGTCACCAATTTAAAAAATCTCATTGATCCGCGTCGAATGGTGGTCGTCATTGCGCTGAGTTGTCATCAATGATGGAGACAGCAAGTGGAAGCCTAAGAAGGTCATGGTCGCGGGACTCACAGTGGCAGTTTTTTTTGCCGCGTCGTGGTTCGAGCCATGATGTCACTAAAGACCCGCCCCGTAACCCAGAAGCACATTAAATCTGGTCGATAACAAGTCCCTTGGGTGTGGTGTAGAACCTGAGAGGCTATGCTAGATCAGGTGTCGTCCGCGTCATTTGACCCAGGATCGAAATTACTAGGGTCCGTTGCCATTAGTCTTCAGCTTCTAGTACGATGTTAATAAATCAATCAATCAACTACCGTCGATGGCATTTGATCATTGTTCATCGGAAATCAAGAAACAATCAAAATAATGGGTTGCTTCCGGTGAATCTGTTCCAAAGAATGGGTGTGTATGAGTAGTAAAGAAGGCGCTAGGTTACGTGGCTAAGCTGTGCCAAACAAGATGAAACAGTGGTCTAGACGTGTGAAAAATTGAAAAAAGACAAAATTGCTGACAAGAAGGAGGTCGAAAATAGAGAAGGATCGCTAGAGTAACCCAGGAGGTGCGTCACCTGTGTTTACCAAAGACAACCCCACAGGAAAGAGAAAGATTCTTCAAGGATGCCTCAGGGTCATGATGTCCATACTACCAAAGAAGGTAAGTGTTTCGAGATCCCCCTGATATAACTCTGGCAGGATGCCCGGCGAGACCCCAGACGCCAGGAACCCATTTTAATCGTCTCTTCCGACAACACTGCTCCAAAGAAGGCAAAGACAATCTCATCGTCGTTTTAGTTCTGGTGACGATAATTTAGGATGCCAAGGACGCCACACTTAGATCTCTCTCCGAAAGAGGAAAAACAATCACTGGCGATTTCCGTGGTGTGTGCAGAGTTACCCCATCCCCATTTTCCTATTCCTAACACGGGTATTTTTTGAACACCCCTCGTTTATTACACATCCATACAAGACACCATATTTCTGGCAATTGTTGCGCACTGTAATACAAATAATTAATTAATATAAAAAAAAAAAAAAACTCAGCAAAAAAAAGTGAAATAAATCACTTAAGTTATGACATCTTTTTTTTGGTTTTAATTAAATTAAAGCAAAAGATTTACAAAATAGACGATGGAAAATAATTTCCTGAAATGAAGAAGAAAACAAAAGATATTTTGAAACTCTCTTCCCCTCCCACTCCACAAAAGAAAACCTTATAAACAATTTGTACTTCAGATATAATAGTACTTGAAGAACTTTAAGTCTTCCATAAAGGATGTACCTCAATCCTTGAAGAAAAGCATACTTAAAAGGATTTATATACTGAAAAGAGAATATTTATGTTAAACTGAAAAGAAGTAATTAGCTGAAGATATGAATCATTAGTAAATCCGGAAATGTTATTTGACTGAGACCTAAACTGCATGGAGAATAAAGGGAGTAAGAAAACCCATGAAGTCTCAGAAATTGTTATAAAACTCACTGTAATTTTACTGAAATTCAAAGAAAATCTCTTTATGTAAGAGTAGCTCTTTTAAAATGGGTTTTCTAATTACATTATAACTTTGTCTGATCAAAACTTTTAAACTTTTTTCCATTTTTAAAGCCCTCAGAGCTGAAATTTGCTATACACGACTGCTTTGATGACAATGAAATAATTTAATGATAAAAAATAAAAATAGATTTCATCAATTAATTATTTAAATATTTTAAATTTTACGCCAAGTTTCGCCATTGTCGTTGAATTCAGCCAACTGTTGCACAACAACAAAATGTTGCAAAATGAATATTATAATGTAGCCCACATTGTGTGTTTTGGTTATTTCAAATGTCGTCTATTTTAATGCATTTTGAATTCTTTTTTACTTCTTTGTAAGTCAATATTCGTTCATTTTATAATGCTTAGTTGCTTGCAATTTACACGTAATTATTTTAGATGATAAATTTAATAAACGTCAAACTATAAAATACACTATTAAACTAATTATTGAATAAATTAATTTGATTTAGTGCCCACTTGTTTTAAATTTAAGATAAATACGTAACTGAACGAAGTACACAA
>BMAW01027715.1:92943-145754 GCA_019974015.1 Nephila pilipes | reverse complement strand
GCGAAATGGAAAAGTGCCAATTAATACATACTTCACTACCTCATGTTTTTAGTTGATAATTTTAAACTCACATTAAAATTTTTGGTACTTGTCTATTATAGCGGCGCCCGTCAAATTACGATTACACCAAGTCGTCGCCAAACGCGTGAAGCTTATTTTGTGATACAACTTACTTGGCGATATTTCTTAGTCGCTTGGCGATTAATCCTCGGGCGTCGCTATTATAGACAAGTACCAATTTTTTTTATATATATTTTCAAAGCATAATATTTCAAATTAAATCCATAATATTTCAAATTAAATCAATGGCATGAAAACAGCCCGAAACTATTTAACATGGGAACTGTTAAATGGTTTCGGGCAACAAAGCTCATTAGATTCATTTCTTTACAGGCCTTATTCATCGAAGCAATTCGGTTGTCAGATCCAATGTATCAATTTTCAATTCTTCATTCAAAATTGCACCATTCCAAAATGATGAATATTCTTTTAGCAGGGTAATAACAAACATTGAATCAAACCTATGACCTAAGGAGCCTTAGTCGGGAATTATTCTTATTGGAGAAAGTTTCTTTATCTTAATAATCAAATGATCTTATTTACTTATTTGTTTTATGTTGCAATGATCCATTCTCTGCGATTTTAACAATAAAAATAACAAATTGAATATTCTAAATTTTATGCACAAATTATTTTAATATATGACATAGCCTTCTATTCTATTAAATGAATAGACTGTGTTATAATATTATAAATAAATTTAATTTCTGACTAAGCTGGAAGTTAAAGAAATAATAGAATTCAGAGTATATTTAATATCACTACCCCTATAAAATCCTGTGCCAAACCTAATGTTTAGTCCTGGTTACGTGCTTGGGTCGAACGTAATTTTCCCGCTTTCCTGATATCGAAGAAATAATGTCTTAAGTGAAGAATTTTCTTCTTTCTTTTTCGGTCATAATATTAACTTGATGTGATCTCATTTAAAAGCTTCAGAATAAAATTTTAATATAAATTTTTCTTCTATTTCTGATTTAAAAGTTACAACAATAAGTCAATGGTATTTACTTTGTTTTCTATAGTATAAACCGTTTTCTTAAAATTAGTTCGAAATGCGGTCAAGGTTTTAGTTTAGTCTTCTCAATTCCAATCCATATCCATTGTTTTTAGACTAAAACAGCCAAATTGAGTATGTTTACATAAACAATTTCCTCAATAAATCTGATTATTTTACTAATTATAAAATAATGTAGAATTAAATTTTTAACAAAACTGAATCTATTTCTAGACTTATTGCTAATTTATTGCCGTATTAACCACAAATTTCAATAATTTCTGATGTATTTTAATGAAAACGATATGTGTACTGTACCACTAAATCCTTATCATTTGTCGCTGTTTTAAATTATTTTCTTGGTTCTAGTTCCATTGACTTCTTTCACATATGTAACAATTCATGATAGGATATTAATAAAAAAACTTATTTTCCAAAAAAAAAAAAAAAAAAAAAAAAACTGGAACTTGACATCCAGACGTATACTGCATCCCAGTTATATCAGTATTTGTGAATAAAGTTTTAAACGAAATTTGTTTTATTTAATTGAAAAATTATAGTTACATAATTTGCAAAACGTAAGTGTTTGAAAACAAATATGAACAACAGTATTTCATTTGTCAAACAATAATTTATAAAAAATAATTATTCATAAATAATTATTATTTATAAATATTTATAAATAATTATTGATTATAAATAGTTATTTATAAACATTTTTTATAAATAATTGTTGTTTACACATAATTATTTAAAAACTTATTGTTTACAGACAAATAATTATTTATAAATTTAAAACTTTTATAAGGCTATAGTATAGTAGCCCAAATATATCCATCTTCCGATTAATTTTTTTTTATCGAGAGCATATCTTTCTTGCAGACCGAACATTCAACCTTTCGCGCAATTAAATTTTTATCCATACACCACTGTGTATCATTCATTTTACCCTTTCTTCCCAAATCATAGAAAAAAAAAAAAAAAAAAAAAAAAAAAAAAATCGCAAATTTTGTTTTTCCGACACGCTTCAATCTTTAACTACATTTCTCCAAGGAAACAAATAGAAATTCCTGATCTCACAAAGAAATGGCGAAAAAGAAATATTGAATGTTATTCTAAAAATATATGTCTCCTATTTATTATAATTCGTGTGCCGTTTTTGGAAAATAACAAAGTGAACATGTGACATATGCAAATTTCATGCATCAGGGTTACCATAACCTAAATCGCCACGTTTGAATCATTATCAATCCCCAAAGTCACAAATCGCCAAAGGGATACCCAATTCCAAACTTTAGTCCACATATTTTTCCGACTTCAATTGCAATGGGTAACTTCCTGCGATCAGTGTTTACAATGCAAGTTTACTAGATTGGTACCATTAGCACCGAGATTTTTGCCATATCAGAGAAACATGTAATATAAAGAATTTTTTAAATTTTCGAAAAAGTTTTGAAAAATTAAAGTGCCATGAAAAAAATGGAGGAATTTATACATAGTGTAAGAAGATGATATTTGTACGTTAGAAATAAAACATATTTTATTCACAAAAAACAAGCTATATTAAATCCATATTTGTATTAAAACCAAAGTTAACAAAACAGCGCACCAAGATGTAGTATACACCCGCACGTCAAATTCGGGTGTTTTTCGCCATCTTAGTATGCGGGGTATTTAGGCTTAAAGTAGCAATCATCTCACATGAAATTCGGCAAAAAAATTTCATCGTAAAAAAAATGGTACCTGTGGGGATGTTTACTCTATCATGCACAAGCCGCAACTTATTTATAGTTTTATAACTAGTTTTTAAGCAAATTCGGCTCTTAGAGATTCGTTTTGACGTATTTAAAACCTTTACTTCAAAAAAAAAAAATTAATATTATTGTTCTATAGAATCATAATGATTAAAAAGATAAAAGAAAATTCAGTAATTAGGAATCGCAAACTAATAAATAGGAAATAATAAATACCTTTCTACTGTTTAATTGCAGAATCAATGCTTGATTCCGTTTCGTATTTGGTAATCCGTATTTGCAATTTGTATCATACTTCAACGGATTTGTAAAGTAACTCATTTTTTTCTATTAAAAGAATTCAAATTTAAAATAGAATGCAAATAAATTTTTTTTAAAAAAAAGAGCATGTACTTTTTATAATACTTCTATGCTTGATAGTATTTAAACCGAATAGCAAACAAAGAATTTCTACTTTTTCTGCTTTTTAAATAGACTTGTGATATTATGCTTATTTCAAAATCAAAGTGTTTTTACAAAACATGTGATAGTGGGTTTGTTTTTGTTTTAAATGGGAAGTCTGTTGCATTTGTAACATATCATTTAAAGCATCTCGAGCTTATCTATGAAGATACATAACAACATATTATCAACATAAATGAATTATATTCAGACATCAAAATCGTTAAATGAGCAGCATTTTCTAAGAATCTCAAATACCAAATTCATTAAACGAAGAATTCGATGTAAGTGATCAAATGAAATATTTTGCGATGGAGTTATGATAGTTTTATATGTTAAGAAATAATGCGGATAAATTTTGGAAGAAAAAGGTGTTTTTTTTCTCATTCAATCCTAAATCCATTTCTAAAAGACAAGATAGTAAAATATTTCATTATAAAATTATTTGCATCAGAAACGTATGTCAAAGGCGGATCACTTTTATCCAAAATATTAGCGGCATCCGTAACTGCTAAATAATTGCGGTTTTCAAAGTTTGATTTCTTTGACCGTGTTTTTGACCTTATTTTGTGTTTTGAAATTGTAAAGTGAGTCGAGCGTAGTGTGTGATGTGATGGTGTGTTCTTTTTGGCAATCATACTTATTATGATTTATTTTTAATATATAAAATTAGTAAGTATAAGTTTAATGTGATTTCTGATAATTTCTTTCTACGCCAATGACATTTTAAACTGATTTTATTGTTTATGAATCTAAACTCGAGATTTATACATACACAGTCGTAACAATTCATTGAAACTTTTCCCTTTGTTCATTGTACTTTTTTTTTTTTTCAAATTAAAACATTTCTTTCATGGTTCAATATACTTTTAATAAACTGTTGTGTTGCTAAATTATTGTCATTGTTAGTTAGATTTATCCTCCTTTCTTTGCTTGATACAATATTCGGACTGTTTGTCTTATTTTCCGTTACTGTACTGTATAAACACATTGTGAAGAACTAATGTGCTATTTTTATTTTAGTTTTCTTTTTTTAAAAATTATTTTCATACAGTTTGCATAAAATTAATTTTGAAAGAATTTTTTGTTTAATAAAAATACGCAACTCACGAATAGCGGAACAGTCTCAGTCCGGAAGTTAAATTTTCCGGATGCGTGTTTCAGAAAAACTTATCTTCTAATTGGCTCATACTTTTTCCATCTGAATTTTTTTTTTCCTGTTTTAAAATTAAAATTTTTTTTTTTACCCTTTTTATTTATCTGTTTAATTTGATGGTTGTTGAAGAATAGTATGTGTTTGGTCTTTATGTAATTGAAGTACACTTATCGAAGTTGCGTGCAAAATTACTATCAAAACTAGAAATACATTAGAATACTTTGTGAATCTATTTTAGATATGAATTTCTTACACACTAAAAATAATTTTTAAGGTAATATTTTATTGATCAAATGTAACTTCTACTTGTTTCTATTTATTCATGCGTGATAAATGTCTCATCTTGTAAATCATTTTTATCAATGGTATAATAAATATGCATGTGCACAGATTTGTACATTATTATATGAATATTTAAGACATTTGATCTGAAATATTCTTACACCTATATTTTTAGAAATTGAATACAATTAATAATAATGGGATGTTGTTTACACAAGTGAACAAAGTATTTATTGAAAAATAAGGATGGAAAAAATTTCTGAATAAAATGAATAACTTACAGGTCAAAAAAAAAAGTATGTTGAATACACACACTAGTATCGATCTAAAAAGGCAGATAAATTGAGTCACTGAGCATAATTTACCTTGAATGATCATCATATTCAATCTTATTTTGATCACAGACAAATGAAATACAAAATATTAAAAGTTAACAAATGTGTGTCAGTCTTTTTACATAGGTAAAAATGAATTCTGTATGTTTGTTATGTAAAATTTGCTACAGTATAAAGAAAGCTCTGATATTTTTATGTTAAAAATATTGGTTGTTAATTTATATATTTGTAGTTATTTAATATAAACTAATTGAATTTTTTAATTTTAGGTGAATTATTTACAAATTCTGTGCCAAAAGTGAGTGTTCATCTATAACTTTAATTTTTTACATCTTTCATTCTTTAGTATTTATTTTTAAGTATGAAAATAATCTTAATATATTTGAGATAAATGCTAGTATAATTAAAGTAAGTAATTTTTGTAGTATTATGAATGAAGTTTTTTGTGAATTCAAACAATTTTAACATCATAGACAAGTTATATTCATAATAAAATATTTGAAGTATATACTTTTATTATTTTTTGAAATAATGGTAAATCATGTTTGAAATTTTGATAAATTAGTTATTTTTGGTTGAAAGGTGTTAACTGTAATTGATATACTCTTATAGACAGTGAATCAAAGCTTGGGAAACAGAATTGTTTTACCAAGTTCTAATTTTTACATATGTGGTGTTTGCTTTAAAGTATTTTGAAATTTTTTCTTCAACTAAAGTAAGTAACTTTAGGAAAGGTTTTTAATATTAGTTTGAAAGTATGTATTTTGAACATTTGTTGTAAACACTCACTTTTAAGAATAAGAAAGTACAAATTCATAACAAAAAATGTTTACATTTAAAGCCCTATCTTAAATGGAAAAGTTAAGATACTGTTATGGTTATTATTCAGCATTTGTGTAACTAAGAATGATTGGTCACTTTTATCGGTTTAGCTATTTTGTTCAATTTGGACACAACACATAAATTTTAAGAATAAAAAGCATGCAATAACATCTGAAATTAATGTAAAATTTATGCTATCCTCACCAATGATTACATAATCCTTCCTTCCAGTTACATCATCCTCTGGCAGTTAGATCATCTTCTGGCTTGCTCAGTACTTCAGTACCCGGTTCTTTTTATGAAATAGTGTCATCTATTGATCAACTGAAACACTTATGCTAATTATTTACAGCACTTTTGACATGAAAGGAAATATTTTTATTCTATAACATTTCAGATTAACTTTTATGTTTCACAAGCAAGCTGTTAAATATCCTTTGTAGACAGTAAATTAATTTCACTACATAAAAAATACAAACAAATGTTTAAATAAATCGTAAAATATTTTCATCAAATGTAATTATACAACAATACATAACTTTCCTTAAATTTATTTTTTGTTTCAGTGGGTGATTCCAATTTTCGAGCTAAGGATATTGGCTTCCGTGCCCAAAAGAAATTATTGAGTCGCATGGCAAATAAAAGTATTGCAAAAGTATTCATTGATGACACTACAGGAAGTCTCTTAGATAATCTCTATCGTCTTGGGAGAGGTCAATCAGGAAATAAAAAGGAGGCTGAGAAAGTTGTAAAGAACATTATTAAGGTAAAATCTGTGTACATATTTTGAATATTAAGATGCATTTATGTTGTTCTGTAATAGAAGTATTAAACTGCTAATTCCTAAGGATACAATTCTATTATATTTACATTAGTAAAAAATAAATGCAACTTCGCCAAAGAAGTCTGGAACCAGAACCAAATATTGTAAATTGTGATTTTCATCCTTATTTTTGGTGATGAATGGTGCTGTGTTAATAGAATTTTACCTTCTTGTCATAATCTAATATTAAATGTATAAACAAATGCTTATTTTAAAATTTGAATTTTTATTTTATTGTTCAAATAACTGTTTTTAGTTTCATTTAGAGTGCTTTTTATTTATCACTAATTAGCTGAAATATTTCTCATTTTTGAAAATTTCATTTTAAGTTATTTTGTAAGTTTGTTTTACTTGATTTTTTTTCTTTCAGAATACTTGATAAATAATAATGTATGTATTAATTGCGTTTATGCATATCATTTGATTTTTTTTCTTTCAGAATATTTGAGGAATAATAATGTATGTATTAATTGCATTTCTCCATAAAGAACTCATGACTTTTTCTAAAGCTTTTGTCTTTATAAATTTTTGAAATTTTCAGCTACATTTATTTTGATAATTTAAATAATCTATTTTAATGTTCTATTTTTTTAGTAGTTTAATGTTGCAATAATATAATATGCACAAAGGAAATAATTTTTTTGAACAAAGAAGCATACAATTTTAAAAGAATTTTGTGATTTTTTTAAAAACCAACTTAGTGAATTTAAAGGAAGTGAGGGAAACAAATAATTGATACATTTATAATTTTTTTTTTAAAAAAAAGTTGAATTTGATGGTATTATTAAACATGCACATGTGCAATCATGAATGATTAAAATTTATTTAATTTTTTTTAAAACTATTACTGTTTTTAGTTTACTGATGAATCAGTCTGAGTTTTATTTACATAGTGATATTTTTTTTAAAATTTAACATATTATTTATCTAACATACTTAAAGAAAAATATTTTATAAAGTTTAATTTAAAGTTATTAATTTGTTTCCGTTATATATATATATATATATTAAATGAAATTTTAAGGTTTTTCATGTTCTCCTTACAAATCATGGTACTAGGGAGTTAAATACTCAAAATAATCCTTCCTTATGTGCCTTTCTTTCTCATTTTGCGATTAAGGGTGGAAATTTTATAAAACTACAGAACAATATGTAATTTTATTTTTTTATTCTTAGTTTTAATTAAAACAATTTCTTTATTCAGGCTATATTATTAAAATATTTGTGATTGCTGTAGTTGCATAATTATGAATTTATTTTCAGTTAAGGCCAGTGTTTCTAAAAATCTTACATAAATCTTCAAAACAATTATTCTTTTTTGTTTAAATATCTGATTTATGTTTCAAAATATTTTTATCATCTATATTTGTTCACAAATACATTACTTACCTGCATGCTGTTGGTGTAAAAATTTTTCATAAGTATTCAAACTACAAATAGCTCCTGAAAAGTCTTGCATTATTTTGTAACCCAAAATTTGATTTAAAGCTCAAGCTAAGATTTCTGCATTTTTATTTAAATAAAGTATTTTATACAAGTTTTTCTTGCAACTAATTTCAAAAAAGTCTCAATTTCAATTTTTTTTTTTTTTTTTTTATAATCTTTTTTTTTTTTTTTTTTTTTTTTTTTTTGCATAATCTGAGGATGTAAATACTGTGAAAATGTTAAACATTTAGTTGATGTGCATAAAATATTTGAGTATTTTAAATATTGCTATTTCTTTTTGATTTAGAAGTATTTTAAAAATGTGTTGATTTTCAAAACATTGAATTATTATTTTGAATTAAGGTGACATAAATTTAAAACAAAACTACTTGGATATATTAGTTACTGTAGTTAAGAAATTGATTGTTTTTTTCATCTACTTCCAAAGCTTATTTTTAGAGGAAAAGTTTTCTTAAAGTTATTTCAACATGCATTGAATTTATTGAAGAATCAAATGATTAGTTTCTTCATACATTAGAGAAAATCAAAGAAATATGTTAAATTAATGGAATAATTAAATTAAATAAAGATTGAGAAAAGTGTTAAGTATCAAAGAGAAACTTGTAAAGTATTGTTTTTCAATATCACAGTTGAGTAGTTTTCACAAGGATATGAATTTTAGTATTTCTTTGTTTGAATAGGAATTAATGTCATTGTAAACACATGGTACAATTGTAACACTTCTCTCTGTTATGTGAAGTTTATTCAAAAATTGTTTATCAAAAGTTTTAAGAGAAATTAACTTGATTTGTTTTTACTGCTCCACAAAATTAAGCAATTTGTCTTTTAATTTCTTGTTTCAGTCCAAGTTGTACTGTAAGTAGAAACTGTCATTGTAATCAATGTAACTATTTTAAAGCATTTTTGTTAACTTTAAAGCTGTTCTGTTATAATTACAAATCTTATGTCTATTCAGAGTACTATATCAGAAAAGCAAAAATCCTTTCTTTAACTATACAGTCTGTCTTTAGTTATTTTCATCTGCATCATCTGATATACAGTTTCTTCTGTTCTAACTGTAATAGACTGTCTGAAAAATTTGGAAGTAAATGAAATCACCTTCTAAAGAAAGAAATCAGTCATACAAATAATGGAAATTTAGAATTTGTGATAAATGTGAAAATTGATTTTGTCTTGAAAGCCTTTAACAATTTTTATTTTAAGTAGGTTTCAATGGAGTCAATTTTTATGGCTCTTCTTTGAATTTATCTTGATATCTAGTGTGCTTTTATTATTATTAATTATTTATAGAATTTTTGAAATATATATTTCATATTTTAAGATTCGGTGAAAAACTTTCTTTTTCCAATTTTAATCTTTGTAGAACAAAAAATAAAATAAAAAAAAAAAAAAATTTAAATGAGATGGCATTCTATTATTTTCACTTTTGTTCATTAACCTTTTTTTTTTTCTTTTAATTTCTTTTTTAGTTCTAGTGGTAATAAAAATAGATTTCTGTGTGTGCTTTAATTATATCATATTTTTTGAAAACTTCAGTGACATTGCATTTTTACTTATGACAAAAAAAAGTGTTATTGGAGTTCCAGATGAAAGAATTAAGATGGAGTTGGTTTTGTTTATAATTTTTTCTGTTTTTTTTTTTTAATTTCTCAATAAAGTATTGATCTGTTTCTTAAGGTTTTCACATGTGATATATATTTGGTAATTTTATTCCAGATTGTGATCAAGATTGGAATTCTATACCGCAATGATCAATTTAACCAGGAGGAACTGTGGACTGCAGAACAATTTAAGCATAAATTCCACTCCACTGCAATGGCCATTATCAGTTTCTTTGAAGTAGAATTCTCTTATGACAGAAACTTTCTTCTTCAGGCTCTTAATGAGTGCAGAGCTCTCCTAAAAAATCTTGTCTCTCGACATCTAACCGAGAAGTCCATCAACAGGATAGAACATGTCTTCAATTTCTTTGCTAATCCTACTTTCTTGGATGATGTCTTCAGTCGAGATAGCAACCATAAGGAACTTTTGAGCAAAATTGTGTCTGATATGCACAAATTGATGGAAGATGGCTCACTTTAATATGATTGGGGCATAAATGCTGAACAGATTTCTTTTAGGGGCAGGAGCTTATTCTTGGTTTTAAAAATATTTTTTCCATTTTATGAGCGAGCATTCAAAAAATGAATTCTTGATAACAACAAAATTTCTTTATATTAATAAATCCAAGTGGTATTTAAAACTCTAGTTTTTTAATGTAGTATAAATCATGTATATAGTTATAATTTTTAATGAATAGGCAATTTTTTTAAATGTAAAATAGTTTTGGTTAATTGTTACCAATTAATTTGAAAACTTCATCTAAAGAGCTAGTAATTAAAATCATAAAACATGTCTCATTTCTTTGGTGTTAGAATTTTAATGAAATTGCTAATTTTTTTGTTATGTGAATAAAGAGGGGAAATGTTGAGAGATATATACAATACAAATCAATTTGTGAATAGCATAAACTGATTACAAATTTTATGTTGCAGTTTTATTACCTTGGATATTTTTCATAATAGTAAATTCATTCATAGTAAATAATTTTTTTCCTGCCTGATTATCTCATCATTGATATTCTTTTGATGTCCCAAGAAGGTGGTCTTGATGTTATCAAGTTTCAAGTTTTGAAATGATTGGGTATGGGAATTATTTTCTGCTTTTTAATCCCGAATAAATAGTGTGTTTAAAAATATTCTTCATGAACTGTTTTGTGCCATAATTTATTTTTGATATAGATTGTATAATTAAAAATTTGAGTGTATGTGATTTTATGCTTTATAAAGCTCACTCTTAGGTAATATAATTATATTTTCTACTTAAATAATTGTAATTTTTCAAATGGGCTATTTTTTGAATATCTAATACTTTCTTAAGATTGATTATCTATTGTGTAGAGCATTACTGAAATGTGCATGATAGAATGTCTGATCTTAAATTTTAATTTGAAAATTCATCCCCTTTATTACTCTATTCTAAAATGTTTTGGAAAAATTATTCAACTGTAACTTTTATTTAATCCTGCAGTTCATTTCAATATAAGAAACACAAATTCGTAAAGTCCTCGTTCACATAGCAGGACTCTCTCAATAATCTGACAGATATTAAATTTGAGCATTGCTTGATTACCGAAAACACCAGATTATTGGGAAATCATGATAACACATTTAAGCAACAAAAGTTTGAGTATTATTGTAAAAAATTTAATGCAGCACATGCAAATAATGTTTCAAACACTCGAAATAACTGGAACCTATAAAATATATATGGTTATGTAATGATAAACAACATTATGTCTTTGAAGTAGAAGGTATAAATAATGTTGATAAAGCTTGTCTGCCTGTGTAGAAATGTCAGATTAGTGACAGGGCAGGAAAGAAGTGCCAGATTATAGAGGAGGTTCTCTACAAATGGATTAAATAAAATCTATCTTAATTCAAATATTTATTGGTGATATTTCAAACTTTTTAATTAGCAAACATAAATCAGTTTAAAGAGTAAATTAAAATCTTCAAAAAATTTTAATAAATTTCAGCATTTTAATAAAAAATATATATAATTGCTGTAGTACACGAAATGATGTTTAATATTGTTTATTCATGTTTTAAATATCTGTACTACATAAGATGTTTTTTATAATAAGAGAAGTTTTTATTTGATTCTATTTTCTTGAATTCATTTATGATTCTTTCGATAATGTTTTAACTATGTATATGCTTAAACTACAAATCCTTGTGCCATCTATTTAATTTACTGTTTAAATAGGATTTTAAAAGTGATTCTTATTTTTTGTTTTGTTTATGTGTATGCTTGTATAATCACTACACACTTTTTAAATATTTAGGCTGTTTGTATTTTAATTAAATATTAATATTTTGATAATCTATTTAGCCATATTGATTGACAGTTCCTTTAAGATAGCCTTTATTAACAATTATAATTGTTATTAAAGTGTGTTACTTAAATTTGTAATGGTGATAGATTGGCTGTGTCAAAAAAAAAAAGACTAATGTGTAATTATAGAGCTTGTTGTTTTGAAGAAAACTTGAATATATGTCCTGTGATTGATGTGAAACTTAAAAAAAACTTTTTGTGTCTATGTGATATTTTCCCTTTTTATGAAGTACTTCGTATTTTTCAATTTCATCTTTATTAAATTTAGTAGTTAAGAGACTAGCATGTAAGTACCAAGTTCTATCATGGTATTTTCTCTGTGTACTGAAATAAAGTTTAACTTTAAAATTACTGTTTGTGTGAAAAATTATATTAAGGTTAAGTATATTTTTAACTTTGATCTGTATGTAACAGACTATTTTGGTGATTAATGACACCCATATGAAAAAGTGTCAAGACCCTGAGTCTGTGAATGAGATGTTTTTATACTTCTGAAATATTTATATTTCTTATTATCATGGTGTGTTTATTTACTTTTTATGTATTTTGTTAATAGAAAAATTTAGACTTTCTTAAATATATTTATATATAATTATATTTTCATAAAATGGATTATTATTACATGTGATTTTCTTAATGCATTTATATAGTCTTCCAAATGTTTGAAAATGTTTATTGTCAAAATTATAAAATCATGTTTTCTTTGTAGTTTCTAATGATGTATTTCTTTTATACTTTTTCTTTGTTGATTGCTGTATAGTATACTTATTTATATAAATGTTTATCAATTGAGCAGAATTTTTTTTCTATGGGATTTATATAATTCCATTATTTATATTAAGGATTACATACATTGCTAAATTTGATATTTTATTTGTTTGCATTTATGAAAAATATTTATGTATTAGTTGCACAGTTAATCAGTTTGAATGTTTTTTTTTAATCAGATTATTTTCTGTACATAAATTAGGTCTTTGTATTTAATACAAAGATAATTATTATGCATTATTATTGTCAATTATTAGATTTTCTAGTATTATTTGTACTGTTCTATTTTTCACAGTATCTAATAATTTAATTTCTTTATTTAGATACGAGCCTGATTAATTAAGTAATGAGGAAGTGTATCAAGGTATTTCCTACCATTTGGTAGAGAAATGTTTTCTTAATTTGTTAAAAACTCTTTAAACTTTATTAATTTGACTGAAATTATTGTTTTAGTTTCTTTAATGTATCAAAAGAAATAGGCTCATATGTGTGTATTGTTCTTTTGGTTCATTGAGAATCAAGGGGGACAAACTCATTACCTTGTGTTCTTGATAATAGTAACATTATTAAATGAAACTTATTAAGAATTTAAGATGTCTTCCAGTACATATGTTTATAAATTTTGGCTATTATATTCCATGAACAATAATCCTTCAAAAATAATGCATCAGAGCTCTGCTTCATTTTAAAATGCTGCCAAGTGGCATTAACTAGATCATTTGTAAAAAGGCATCTCGGTGCAATTACCCATATCAACTTGCTTCTTTATGTGGATTGCTTTTTGGGAGAAATTTCTGAAATATATTTTTAAAAAAAATTAATATTTATATGTTCTAATATTTTATGAAGTATTAAACTGAAAAATGAGACTATCTTAATTGTTACTATGGTTTTTTCGGATGTTGCTATTTAGAGATGTATGTATAAAAATCATATTCCAATTAATGTTTTCAGGAATGTGTTTCTATTTATTTATTTTTTCTTTGCCTTTAAAATATGTTTCTGGCCTTGGGTAATACTATTAGGTCTGAAATTGCATTTTAATCGTATGATTTACATTAGGAAATATTTAAATACTTTTTTTATCACTTCTCTTCATAATCATTCCTTTTTATAAACTTTATAAAATGTTTGCTCAATGTTATTCTATGTCTCAATTGGAACAAATTATAAGGAGCACTTGTTTGTTTATAAATAATTTTAGTTGGTTGTTTTTTAAATGTTTTCCACCATTTATTTCTGTGTTTTCTATTCAAATCATTACTTTTTTGAATTAATAAATTACATTTATGAAATTTATTTTATCTGATGTTTTAAGTTTATATGGTATTTATGAAGACTTTTTCAATTCATTATTATAAAATTTCTGTAGTATATGTTTAATATACTTATTTTATCTATTTATAGTTTTATTTTTAATATATTTTCTGCTAACAATCAATCATATTTTTAAATGAATATTCCTTTCAAAAATTTCTTGTTAGTTTAATAAGGATATTTCTAAATATTATTTTAAGTTAAATTATTTTGAAGGGAACTTAGTTATTTTTATTATCACTTTCAATCTATTGATCCTGTGTTGTACTTTTGTTGAAAAATCTCAATGTTTAATGATCTTGTTCTCTCATTTAAAATTCGTAAGCAAATTAATTTTTGAAATTGGTTTGCAAGGAAGGTTATACATTTTTCTCTCTTGGACTTTTAGTTTTAATATTTTCTTGAAAGAAAGGTACATATTGATTGAGATCGTACAAATGAAAGGACAAAATAAAAATATTGGTTGCATATCATGTAAAAATGATTTTCTCTTCTAAACTTTCCTAATATTTAGTGAAATACTTGTCATATTGTCATTTATATCTGTCCAAACTTATATAGTAGGCTAGGAATATGTGATGCTTAAAATATGTAGAAAAATTAGAAATCAAAGGAGAATTTAAAATTTAATTCATGATTAAATAGGATTAGGGGAATTTTTAAAAAAAATTTAAGAATATAGCAGCATTTTTGTTGTAACTTTTAGAAATAGATTTGATTTTTTTTTGTGAAATATGTATCATAATTCTTTGAAGCAGGGGTGTCAAACTCATTTGTAGCCTTTAACAATTTCCTAACTAGTAAAATTCACAATGTTTGGTTATGGTGAAAATTTTTCTTCTCTTAAGTTACTTCCTTAATGTAATTACAATCCCTAGTGATTTATAAAACAGGATATTTTGATATTGTGTTTTTAGTCACATTACTTGCTGTATTATGATATATATAATTTTATGGAAGTAGAAGTACAGTACTCTTGTAGTAATCCAGCTGATATCGAACTGGAGCCCTGCTGAATTTTTGGAGATAACACATTTCAACAGCAAAAGCTATATATTTTTGCGAAAAGTTTAATACATTACTAACAAATAAAATATCAAATACATGATATAACTAATACTAGAAAAATATTTTGTAAGAAAAGACTATATTACTCTATTGAAGTAGAAGGTATAAAATATTGTGCATGGCTTGCAAGTCTGTGAAAACACCAAATTACTGGCTGTGCCAGATGGTAAAGTGTTGAATTTTAGGAATACTCATCAATTCTAATTTTTTTTTAAAATTGTCTTTGTTTTTATATAATCTTTGATAATAATTTAATTAGATAATTGAAATTATTTTGTGGGAAATTCAGCATTTATTAGATATATCTGCCAAATATTATTTGATTAAAAGTGGAGTAAATCTGCTTATTAGGATCTTATTGAAAATGAAAGTTTAATATTGGAAATAGAAAGCTGTGCCAAGGCGGAAGATTTTTATTTTAACCATAGCCTATTTTAGCCTGTTCATTAGAAATAACGCAATGGGGAAGTAAAGGGAGGATAGTTGTCGCATGACTTTTAAAACTATGGATAGCAAAAGAAAATTTACAAAAACCTTGTTTTCAATAGTGAAATAATTTGTCACTTGGTTTTTTCTTATAAATGGTTGATTTGTGAATGTAGGCACAGGCTTTAGCACAATAATTAACTGGCTCTTGTGTCATTGAAATATCACTCACTCGGCACAGAAATTAATGATTTGTTTAGTTCTCTATTTTGGCCTTAGAAATTATGAAATGATCAAAAATTGTTCAGAGCTCATTAATTATATGATTTAACTTGAGTGACAAATATTGCACTGAAAAGAATATTGGAACTTTTTTTGTTTGTTATAATGTGTAAAATAATGTTCCTCAAATGGTAGGAAATTAGTTGAAAGGCTACCAGTTTGTCACCCTTTTTTTTTTTTAACTTAATATAAAATTATTAAATTAGGACTATAGAATTGATATACATTATGAAATATACTTGTTACAGTTTTTTTCATGACTTATATTACAATATCTTTTTAAAAAAATTAAATCTTAGTGATTTTAATGTAGTGACTGTAGTAACTTAGCGATTTTAATATAGCATATTTTCCGAGTACCAATTCTGAAGTAATGTTCTAGATGTTAATAATATATTGATAACTATCTTTTTGTGCTTTTGATTATATTCAGATGTCTACTATTTTATCCAGAGATGTAATTTAGTACTATATCTCTAAAATTTATTTTGCTTTTACAATATTATTTAGAAATTTTCTGATGTTACATTTTTATATCAAAATACTTGTGAGAAATTGGGTTTTTTTTACAATTATATAAATATTTTATAGAATTTTTGCATTTCTAATATTCTAAGAACAGTTTTACATTTTTGTACTTAAGTGTTTGTGTCCTTTTTCAACATGTCTTTTATATGAAATTTTCATGGATTATTCAGTTTTGTATTGATATTTAATATAGTACTATGTTTGTATTTCCATCTTAAGCAATAAATTTTTGAAAAATTTTGACAGTGTGTTTTTATATATATTTTTTCCATTTTTATTTTATTTCCCCCCATATTTGATCAAAATAAAAACAATCAAGTACCAGTTTAATCTTAATTTAATATTTGCTTGCCTACTATAGAAAAAGACAATTTTATTATCTTTTTTCAATTATAATTTAAATTCAAGCATTAGTTTTCATTAGTCAAAAACCAATGATCTTACCTCTATGAAATTTTAAAAAGTTAATTAACATGGTACATTCATGGTTATTTTTTTAAAGGAATATATTGCTTAAAATAAAAACTATGAAATCTTTGAAAACTATAATTTCAATAAACATTGGATTTAATTTGTTGCTTTGGTAAACAGTATACGCATCTCCTAAGTAATTTAACCACTGAAAACCCACCATGTTGCGGGGCTGATGCACGTCAAGTCTGCCAAGGCTTCAAACCCTCCCAATAGCATGATGTAGGAACTCCAGTGTTGTCCTCATCATTTGATTGAGATTCAAAATTACGAGATTGGTTGCCAGAAGCTCTCATGTTGCTTATAAGTGTGATGCTTTTTTTTAAAAAAAATAAATCCTTGTAATTTTAAATACAGTGAAGGTTTTGATTATTAATAACTCACTCAGAAGCAATATGAGAGCTGCTGGTAACGGATTCTTTTGAAACTTGGTCAAGTAAAGAGGACGATACCTGAGCCAACACTTCCTTCTCCAAACTTCCACACAATGCCAAAAGGAAGACTTGGAATCTCGACAGATTTAACGTGCTTCATTCCCACAACACTGCTGAGGAGAGGGGGGGGGTGCCAGCTCAGGTGTCGTCCTCGTCACTTGACCGTGGTTCAAAATTACGAGGTCCGTCGCCAATAGCCCTCGTGTTGCTTCTAGTGCGACGTTAATATAAACTAAAAAAATCCCACAACACTGCGGGTTTCGATGAGCATCGGGACTCGGAATAAGCAACGTTTGCTTGAAATTTGAGACCACAGTCATCAGGCTACCACGGTCACATATAACGGAAGAAAAATTAATATTGTAACGAGAAAAATCGATAACCATGTTAATAGCTCAAAGAAAACCGAATCACTAGATTATGATGTTAATAGTTGATAAAATCTCACTACGAAATCTCCACCCCCCTCGTAACTCGTTTTCATCGAAAAAGTCCAAATTTCATAAAATTCTGCTTGAAAAGTTTCTAATCTGTGTCTTTCTTTAAGTAAGTATGGACACATGATTCCGAGTGATCTTTTTCTTTCCCATGGGGCTTGCATAGCCATATCTGACTCTTGCACGAATAAACTTTACATTCACTCACTTTCCAATGGGGCTTATTGTCTGGTAAACGTGGGCCCCTCAGGGGGCTCATCAATCTGAGATGAGTACGGGCTTCACAACCCCGAGGTACCTCAGTGATCTTTGTTTTCCTCTTCTTCTCCCCCCTCTTTTTTTCCTGTCATGTGTTTTGCTTTGGGGGGTTTTCCGCCTGATATTTTATATCAGGCGGAAAACAGTTTAAACTAACTTAGTTTTTTTTTCTTATTAATGTTTGTGCTAACTGTTATGTTGAAAAAAAAAATTAAAAATTTAAAAAAAAAAATGAATAAAAATATTTAAAAATAAAAAAAAATATATTTGTGGTGTCTCTACTAAAACACTAAAAGGCCGACGGCGTATCAATGCCGATTTCCTGCATGCCTAGCTCTGGCAATACGGGGCCCCAGTACCCCTCATGCGGAGGTACCTAGTGGGAGACCGCATGGGCGTGATTGGAAAAGGCCCTGGTTAGAGAAGGGTGTGCGAGGAGAGGAGTTACGTGCGTCGTCGGTAACAGTTTCGGAATGTCATCCTTTAAAATGTTCCCAGAGGGAGAGCATTGGTTGCGTGTGGCTGGATGGTGTGACCTCCCTCCCATTGCGAGAAATCCTCCTCGGCTTCGGCCTTGGACCTGTGCCTCTGCCTGGGCACGTAATGGGGCAGGTCACATTGTCCGGCTGAAACGAATCTCTCCGTCGGTTACTCGTTTCCGCGTTAGGAAAGGGTGGGGAGATGGGTCTGGCGGGGACCCATCGAACTAGAAGTCTGTCCGTGAAATTTTTTTTTTATAAGGCAAATATGGTTACAACTAAAGAGAATTCGATTTTGGCTCCAAAAGCGATAAAAAAATCTGATGAAGCAAAAAATAAAACTTGGGCAGATCGAGTAGAACAGTATGAATCAAATTCTGTAAATATGGACTCAACATCAGACACTTGTAATAATTATACCAATTTCCGTTTCTTTCTCATTAAAAGAGAAACAGATAGCTTTGAAAAAATGTCTCCCTTTTTAATACAAAAGGGTATACAAGGAATGGTAGGAACAGTTCAGGAAGTTAAGAAGCTACGTTCTGGTGACCTATTAATTCAGGTTTGTAATTCTAATCAAGCAAAACTGATTATGAATATGAAGACCTTGGGACCCTATTCTGTGACAACTTCACCGCATAGGAATTTGAACTACTCTCGTGGCGTAGTATCCTCAAGGGATTTGGAAAACGTGTCGGAGGAAGAGATTTTGGAGAATTTGCAGGACCAGCTGGTTTGTGGTGTCCGGAGGATCACGATTAGGAGAGATGGTAAGGTGCTTAACACCCAGCACCTCATCTTGACCTTTTCGACTCCTACCCTGCCACAGACAGTTCAGGCCGCATATCTCCGACTCTCCGTCCGACCATATATTCCAAACCCACTGAGATGTTTTAATTGCCAACGATATGGCCATTCCAAGAACGCTTGTAGGGGACAGTTGACGTGCGCTCGCTGTACAGCAACAGGACACGATAGTGCTTCCTGTAACGCTGCAGAAAAGTGCGTCAACTGTCAGGGCAACCACTCTGCATACTCTCGTTCTTGCCCTAAATGGGCGGAGGAAAAAGAAATTTCTACGGTGAAGACGCTGCAGAATTTGTCTTATCCCGAGGCTCGCCGTGTAGTTTCTTCCCGTACTCCTGTACAGGGAAAAAGCTACGCTACGGCAACCCAGAATGTTAAAGTTTCAAAGTCCACTCAATGTCCTGAACCTCTTCCTACCATTAAGAAATCGCAACCTACAAAACAGACACCACAATCTAAAACTAATGATCTGCAAACCAAGAAAAAAATAAATATTTTAAAAACCCCTTCCTCTGCAAAGGCTCAACAGACTAGGCCATTAGCCAGGTCTAAAGCTTTGCAGAGGCAAAAACTAAAATTTAGTGCGAAGAACAGTGTTCCTCGCAAAAAGACTAGAGTCATTGACGGGGATGCGGTGGTATTACACCCATCGCCCGAAGATTATGACTCCATGGGGGTCCTGGAAACGGGACCTTCCACTTCCAGTGCGCCCATTTAATGGCCTTTGTTTCCTGGAACTGCCGTGGTTTACGACCCAGACTAGAGGATCTCAAATCCATACTATCTACGCACCAACCTGTCTGTGTTGCTCTTCAGGAGACTTTTCTGAAGAGTAATATGACAACCCGTGTGCGTGGATATCATTGTGTACGACGGGATGTTGATGTCTCATCACCTTCTTCTGGAGGTGTTTGTATTCTGACATCCCAGAACTATCCTCATAACGTCGTTACACTGACCACATCGTTGCAGGCTGTGGCTGTGCGAATTCACACCCGCACACTAATCGCAGTCTGCTGCATTTACCTGCCACCTAACGATGTAGTGTCACAAATGGATTTAGACCAACTAGTCGATCAGTTACCAGCTCCCTTCCTTCTGCTTGGTGATTTTAATGGACACAGCCCTCAGTGGGGGTATGATGGTACAAATTCTCGTGGTCGGCAGATCGAGCGATTGATCTCTGATCACAGTCTCTGTCTGCTGAACACCGACGAGAAGACGTATTTCCATGCTCCCACTAGGACATTTCATTCTCTTGATCTAGCCATTTGTTCACCGACACTGCTACCGTCGCTGAATTTAGAGGTTTTAAATGATCTCTATAATAGTGATCATTTCCCTCTCCTGATCTCCCAGGTTCATGGTAGTGGGGGGCGATTACGTTCCCCCACTTACCGCTTCAACCGGGCAGATTGGGATTTATTCACACGGTTAGCAGTTATTACCGGTACAATGGTTCAAGATCGAGATATTAATGACTCTGTCCACAATGTCACTACCTCTATCGTGGACGCTGCTGATGCAGCGATACCGAAGAGTGGAACATCACAGAGGAAGATGAGTAAACCATGGTGGAATAAGGAATGTCAATCCTCCTACCGGGAACAAAGGAAATTGTGGGGTATCTTCAGACGATATCCCACAACTGAAAATCTCATAGCCTTTAAAAGGGCAAGGGCGATTGCTCGCAGAGTAAGGCGACATAGTCAGAGGGAATCATGGATCAGGTATGTCTCTTCCATCACATCGTCTACCACAAGTCAACAGTTATGGAGAAAGGTAAAAGCTGCGAACTCCCTGTATCGGGAATTTTCTATCCCGATACTGGAAACCGCAAATGCTGTGCATTCTTCACCTGTCGAAGTGGCCAATGTAATCGGCCACTCTTTTGCTAGTGTGTCAAGCTCCGATTCTTACAGCGCTACATTTTTAGCGACTAAGAATCGTACTGAGCAGACACCTATCAACTTCAGGTGTCGGCAACCACTCCCTTACAACTGTGACTTTGACATGTGGGAATTGAGAAAGGCTCTGTCCTTATCTAACAATACCAGTCCAGGCTCTGATGGTATAACATACGATATGCTTCGCCACTTGAGCGAGGATTCACTTGTCAGTCTCCTTTACCTATTCAACCGAATATGGAGGGAGCATGTGTTTCCTAGCCAGTGGCAGGAAGCAATCGTTATTCCTATTCTGAAGCCTGGAAAGGATCCAAAGAACCCTCTCCACTATAGGCCTATCGCTCTGACGAGTTGCCTGTGTAAGACGCTAGAACGTATGGTCAATGCCCGTCTCGTATATCAATTGGAAAAGAATCAATGCATTCCTCCGTTTCAGAGTGGCTTCCGTAAAGGGAGATCCACAGTAGATAACATCCTTCTACTCGAAAGTCAGATTCGTTCTGCTTTCGTACGGAGGAATCATTTGGTTTCTATTTTCTTTGATGTCGAAAAGGCATATGACCGTACGTGGCGCTATGGGATTCTGCGCACTCTTTTCGATTATGGTCTGAGAGGCAATTTACCTCATTTTATTAAAATGTTTTTAAATTTCAGATCATTTAAAGTACGGGTTGGTAATATTTTATCTTCATCTTTTATTCAATTTGAAGGAGTTCCTCAGGGGAGTATTTTAAGTCCGACTCTTTTCATCTGTCACCTGTCACCAATTCTTTTAAAACTTCAGCCATCAGTTCATGGCTCATTATACGTTGACGATCTGCAGATTTCCTGCGAAGGATCGTCAATGCGTATCATTGAGCGACGACTTCAGACCGCAGTCAATAACCTGGTTACATGGTGTGACGCAAATGGGCATAGTATTTCTCCCAGTAAGAGTAGTTGCGTGCATTTTTGTAGGAAACGGGGTCTCCATCCCGATCCTGACATTCGTATCCGTAATACGTCTATTCTTGTCGTCCCTGACGTCCGCTTCCTCGGAGTAATTTTCGACCGCAAACTCACCTTCCTTCCGCACATTTTATATCTGCGGAGGAAGTGTGAGAAATCCCTTAACATCTTGAAGGTGTTATCCAACACCTCTTGGGGAGCGGATCGAACTTCATTACTCCGAGTGTATCAGTCGGTGATTCTGTCTCGGATCGACTACGGATGTGTCGTCTACGGATCTGCCTGCAAAACTACCTTGCGGAAGCTTGACCCAGTCCACCATAATGCTCTGAGAATCTGCTGTGGTGCGTTCCGAACGTCACCTGTGCAGAGTCTCTATGTCATTTGTAACCAGTTACCTTTGGCTTCGCGGCGCCTGAAACTGTCGCTCTATTATCATTTCAAAATGTCATCTCTCCCATCTCACCCATTACAGAATATCACTACCAGCCCGTCTTTAAGGAGATTGTACAGTGCTCGACCTTCTTTCATCCGTCCTTTTTCTGAAAGGGTGAAAGACATCATCGAGGAACTCAGCCTACATGACTTGGGTATTCAACAAAGAAATTTTTTTAAATTTCCACCTTGGAATGTGCCAAGGTTTCTTTACCATAACCCCTTTGCTTTATTTAGCAAATCCAACACATGTCCCATTGTTCTCCAGAGAATCTTTGCCTTCCATCGCTGTCAGTATGAGGATTTTATTCCTATATACACGGATGGTTCGAAAGGATCTGGATACGTCGGCTGTGGTGTCGTTTCAAACGACATCAGGCACAGTTACCGGCTCGACTCTTCCTGCAGTGTCTACACTGCCGAAGCAGTCGCCATCTACTGTGCCCTGAAATTAGTCGAGACATCCAGTTCTCGAAAGTTCGTTGTATATACTGACAGCAGAAGCGTCCTGGAAACATTGGTACATCTGGACGATAGAAGTCATCCTATCGTGGTTGAAATTGCTAATATTATTTGTCAGCTTTATAGCAGGGGTTATGACATAAAATTCTGCTGGATACCTAGTCATGTAGGTATTTTAGGAAATGAACAAGCGGACTCGGCTGCACGTTCGGCAACGAATCCTCTGCAGTTTGCAGTCCCATTTGAGGACTTACGACGTCACATTTTAAATCTCATTCATAAGACATGGCAGGAATCGTGGAATCTACAAATTAACAATAAATTACACTCGGTGAAGCCGATCATTGGAGAATGGCCTGTATTTCCAGTGCGAAGAGCCGATGTCAGATTGACTCGCCTTCGCATTGGACATACTCGTTTTACTCACAAACATCTTTTGTTTGGTGAAGATGCTCCCGAGTGTCCTTCCTGTCATGTCCCTTACACGATTCATCACATTTTAATTGACTGTCCGGTGTTTGAGCATCATCGCCGGACTTTTTTTCATTCTTCTGTTTTAAAACTGTCTGACTTGGTGGGGGAAAACCCCCACCATAACTTATTTGCTTTTTTAAAACACATTGGCCTTTTACACCAAATTTGAATTTTTAACTTTTAACGTTTATTTATACTTTCTATGAATTCCTTTTTTAAGAATTGAAAATTTTATTTCATTTTAACAAATGTTTGGCGCAGCATAGCCTGCCTTGGCTCTTGCGCCATAAAACCTCACAGTCACTCACTCACTCACTGGTAAACGTGGGAGACTCCCTAACGATTCGTATCTATTCCCCCCCCCCCGCCCCTTGTCAACCATCTTTTCCTATTTTCCGCGTTTTTCACACCACAGGTGCACCTTGTTTAGCGCAGCATTGTCATATCTATCTCTTGTGCCGTTTGTGGTCGCGGTAGCCTTGTGGTCATGGTTTCGGATTCGTGACCGGCGGTTTTCGTTCTGTCACGGGTTCGACCCTTGGCTACTAAAGACCCACCGTGTAGCCGGGGCTGATGCACGTTAAATCTGTCGGGGCCCAAAGTCCTCCCGTTGGCGTCTCAGGTGTCGTCCTCGTCACTTGACCGTGGTTCAAAATTACGAGGTCCACCGCCAATAGCCCTCGTGGTGCTCCTAATGCGACGTTAATGAAAACTAAACTCTTGCGCCATTAAACACCATCATCACTCACTCACACCGTGGAATTGTGGATTTGAGTCCTGATTCAATTAAAACTTGCCATGTAGCGGGGCTGACGCAATTTAAATGTGTTGGTGAGGAATAGGAGCTTGGAAAGTGAAGTGCCAGCTTAGCTTCTTTATAAACACGCAATCAATGGGGAGAATCTTTCCGCGATTCTAAAAGACAGAGGTATGATTTTTTAAGGCCAAAACAACAGTTTGGATTTCTTTTACTTCCCCCCCCCCTTTTTAAATTCATGACTCCTATTGCACACGTTAAAATGGTTCATGACACCATTCCCCGTGAACAGTTTTTATTGCGCTAGAAGTCTGCATTCCTTTCGCGAGAAAGGGCAAGTACGGGTATCATAACTCGAGGCACCCTAGTGATCTTTTTCTTTCCCATGGGGTTTACTGTCTTTGGTAAACACGGGTGACGCGTTTCTGGGTTACCCTAGCGATTTTTCTCTATTTTCGACTCTCCTTCTTGTCAACCAATTTATCTTTTCTTCTCGTCTAGATTGCAGTTAAATCGTGTTTGGCACAGCATTGCCGTATCTGGCTCTTGCGCCAAAAAAAAAAACTTGACCCTTCTTATCCATCAGCCTTTTTCATTGTTTAACGTCTAGATCATAGATCTACCTTGTTTGGTGCAGTATGGCCACATCTGGCTCTTGCGCCAATAAAACTTCACTGTCACCATCTCATCATCTTCGCGAGAAAGGGAGGGGAACCACATTGTTTTTCAACTCGCACCTGGTGGGATTAGGAATCCAGAAATTTTTTTCAACTCGGCTCTAGAACTGGTATGAACCGAGAAAAACAAGCGCGCAAATGCAGAGCTGCTAACTTCAATTTTTGACATATTTTTTTCTTCTGTCAAGAACTCGCGCTTCTATATTGTATGGCATCGTTTACCTTTTTTCACCTTCACGTCTAGATCACAGTTTAATCTTGTTTGGCGCAGCATAGCCATATCTGGCTCTTGCGCCAATAAACTTTACATTCACTCACTCATTGTATGGCATCGTGCGTGGCAACTCTTCGATGCAAAATTTTCTTAGCTTTCTAAAAATGTTCCCCTCTATTTCCCATGGATTTTAGGTCGTTAAGATAAAGTTTACATTTTTAGTGTGCCCTGAAACCCCATCCCTGCATAATCTCATCTCCTTTTGCTTGCCAATGGTGAAGCGACGTTTCATTTGGTGCGCCTAATATGTATTCGGCTTGTCGGGACAACGGGAAACTCTTAATTCTTTATCGGTGATTCCTCACTCACCAATTCCTGGACGTTTCTGTCCTTGATACTTTATTTTGATTTCAAATGAATTCTGGAATATTCTTTTAAGTAATGATTTTATATTAATTCACTAATGATGATGAGAGGGTTACGTTTGAACTTGAATTAGATATCTCGTAATTTCACGTCGTTGCCTGACAACTTGGTTGAAAACAATTCACTTTGAGCATCAAAAGCTGAGTACTCTCTGGATAACCCTCTTAAAGATGAGTATAAACTTTTAAACTAAATTTCTGAACGGGGAAAAAAAACCCTATCTGCAAAGAAAGGATGCGTATATTTTAACTTAAAAAATTTATGTGTGTCACTTAAAACAGACTCTTTAAGGCTATGAATAAGTTTATTGAGAATAATTAAAGTATGTATAATTTTTTTTATAATTAATTTGAGGAAGTTAGGCAATGCTCTTTATTCGATCTAATTAAGAGATTTTAAGTTTACTATTCACTCTAAATTGTGGTAGCCCCAATTTTTTCGATTTCAATAATTTTCAAAGCATTGTTTACTAATTTTTTTTCTTTCATTTCTCCAACTGCAATAATGACTATCAATTGTATAGTAATAGCCTAAACGTTTTAAACTGATTTTTAAAAACTATTCTGTTGATATTTTTCTTTCCCAAATGTAAATTTAATGATGTCTCATAAATTATGCTCGTCATTATATCTCAGTGGTTGTAGGCACGATTTTATAAATATGCATAACGAAAATACAATTCAGTCTTTCGTACAAAAACTGGTCCAGTGCTGATCTGCACATTATACTAATGACGCTATTTTGTGTGTGTGTGCTTTGTTCTTTTCTTTAATAAAAACAAGCACTTTTATAAAACGCTTTTAAACTCCCTCCTTTGACTGCTTGAAATCTTAAGCGAATAAACAAAACGGGAAAACTGCAATATTTTTATTTTGTGTTATCGTTTAATTTCTATTGAGTGTGTGTGTGTGGGGGGGGAAATAATTCAGTACATATTTAATCTTTGCGATAATTTTGGATAAAAATGTAGTGATAAGTTACTGTACATATTAACTTTTTTAAGAGGAATGTCTCCTGAAAATAGTACATAAAAATTAATAAATTTCTTTTTGTTAATTTTTCTGTACATTTTCACACATAATTTCAATTTTTGTAAGTATTACAATTGAAATTATGTGTGAAAATGTTCAAAATGCCCAATATTGCTTCATATTAAAAAAATTGGGCATTTAAAATTTTTTTTATTGTGGAAAAGCGTAAAATTTGTCACAGAGGAAATGTTCGGTAGCTTATTAAACATTCTATGATGACATATAATCACTCAAAATGTTTTAAAAATACGAACACTTTTGAAAATAAGTTACAAAGGGGGAGGTAATAATTGTAACCACTTGCCATAACTGACATTGAAACGGATACCCAATGGTCTCCCACACTGGCGCCCCCTGCCTCTGGGGATTGTATAAGGGGACCTCAAGGATTTGCCTTCTTCATGTAAGTATGGGCAGCATAACCCCGAGGCACTCTTGTGATCTCTTCTTTCCTATGGGGTTTACTGTCTTTGGTAAAAACGGGTGACGCACTCACGGGTTACCCTAGCAATCCTTCTCCATTTTCGACCTCCTTCTTGTCGACCAATTTTAGTCTTTTTTCAATTTGTTCACGTCTTGACCACAGTTAAATCTTGTTTGGCGCAGGATTACCACATTTGGCTCTTGCACCAATAACCTTCACTTTCATTCACTCACATTGAGGCCCAACGTAATCACCACAATCGGAAGCCCAACGACTCCTGGATATTCACATGCAAAATATAAAATATTTGGCGCCTTCTTTCTGGGATATTGAACATTAAATTAATTCATTGAGTAATCAAATGGTTCAGAAATTAATCAATATACTACTTCAAATATTTTTTTTTTTTTAAATTTAAGAATCAAGTTAATCAAAGCATTTTAAACTTGAAATACTTTAAATATTTTTGACTACACTTACAGATTTTCGTAAGTTAAGAAGACTGAACAGAGGTTTGTTTAATTATTGACTTATAGTAATTTTTGTGATCATAAAAACCAATTTAACTAGTCTAATATTTGTCCATTTGTTGTGTGCATTTGATAAATAATTTTGTTTGCCTCTAAATTTTTGTAATTTAATTTACTACTTTTCTGTTACGTATGTTCTGATATTTATATAGACACACAGTTCTTTTGTAGTTATAGTTGGAACCATACGAGCGAGTCATTTCTTAATAATACTCGTTTGATTAAAATAGTACAGCATACTCAAATAAAGCATGATGAATGAATTTATTTTTTTGCTAAATGTATCTACAGTTGAATGGGTCGAAGAGTTTTTCTTTCTTTCTCTTCATTTTGGTGGATTGTTGTTAACTTTGCCCTTTTGTGGGATTATTAGCCAGCAGCCAGTCAGCCAACCACACCAGGGGATTGTCCGGTTTCTGCCTGCATAGTTGGATCAGGCCTTTTAAGAGGATTGGATTGACTGTCTTCGAAAGATATTCTCCAGATGCTTTCATTTTGTCATCTGCTTCCGATTTCACCTCTGGAAAGAAGAACCGAATCTCGTCCTCAGCCTTATTCGCGTTTTCGCTTCCGTACACAGCGTTTCTTAAGACGTTTTCTCCTCCGAATTTAGCCCGAATACTATCCGGCTTTAAAACCCTTGCTATCTTCGGGTCTTCTGGACCCATCAATTCCCGCCATTTGTAAGTTGCACCTCGTCCGGCTAAAATGAACAGTTCGACAGGCCCTCCCGTCATGAAATCCACATACTCCTCCATATTCGAATTTTCAACAGTCTTTTCTAAATTATCTACCCTGATGTCCGGCAGGATACTCTTTTTAGACGATCCGGCAGCTTCAGCTTCCATCATTTCCTGGTAAATCCGGTAGTATTTGTTGTCCTCTTCGTCCAATGACTGCAAGAAGAAATTTCTAACTTGTTCTGGCTTGAGGTATGTTCGTCGTTTCTTCAGGATGAGAAGACCTTCTTTTTTGATGATGTCTTGAATAGATTTTGATTTTGAAACGGCGTTTGGTTTGATGAGGGCTAGAGTTCTTTCGAATTCTTTATTTTGCTCTTCTTCCTGGATTGATTTCGATGCTTCGCCCTTCTCTGCCATTTTTTTTTTTTTTTTTTTTAATTATGTTCCAATCGTTTGTTTTCCGTCAGAGAAGACAAAGTTGTTGAAGATGTCAAAAGCAGTTCGTAGTAAAAACCTACGAGAAAAAAAAAAGAGTTAAAAAAATACAGTTCAATAAAACAAGAGTAAATCTTGAATTGAAAGAATTAAACGTCTTTCTTATACTTTTTTTTCTTAGTAATTTTTAATTTAACTGTATAAAATATTCCACCATATTTTTTTTTACTTTGTTAAAAAAAAGAAAGCCAGCGAAATACCATACATGCGTTTGTAAGAAAAATGAGCAACACATACACACAGCAGTAGTATCAAATATTCTGCAAAAAAAAAAAAAAGGTCCTCTCCTCTAGAAATTTAGAAATAAGCATCTTGCTAGTCATTTATAAAATATAAATTAAATTACAATTTTTATTTCAATTGGTTATAGTTTAAAAAATAAATTTTAAAAGATTAAAATTTTAAAAATTGTTAAGTCAGTAAAAAGAAATTATCTTCTCGTATTTTTATCATTTAAATACACCCAACTTTTTTTTTTTCACGGCGAGATTCACAGAGAAATGGTTGTGAAATTGTCCATGAATTACTCTTTAAAGATGTTTTAAAATATTAATTTCTATCTTTTTTAAAGTTTCGTATCTTTTTTAACTTTGGAAATGATCCTTTTTTATTCTTTAATGTTTCTATCCTTTTTTAAATGTTGATTTTTATCCTTTTTCAAAGCAAATTCATACATTTTTACACATGGATTGAAAAGCAAAATAATATTCACTCGGCCTAAATATTTTTTTCATTTGTTGAAATAATTAAGAGCATGTTAGATTCAGAACTTGATATTTTAATAAATGATCCACAATGAATTTGCAGTTCCTTTTTTAAAACGAATAATTAATATATTCTACTTCATTTGCAGAACCTTTTTCTAAAATAAAATAAGCTAAATAAAAAAGATTTTTGTTGTTTTGAACATTTTATTCGTAACATTTTACAAAATAAATCTGATTATCATTTTTCAAAAATATTTTGCACGATAAAAATAACATTCAAACGCAAATATGAAATTCATATTTCAGTACGAAAAACTGATAATCATTTATTATAATTATTAAATATTTCTCAAACAATGAATTACTTGACAAAAATTTATATATTCACATTGAATTAAAACTGAGTAAATTATAAAATAAAGAAAAATTAATGAGTTTGATTCGATATTTATCTCCTTCTCAAAATTACCTATTGTGACTTTTCTCGTGTTTATTTTTCCATTTTATTACAATTCATCATTGTAATTTTCAAATTGGTTTTATTTTAATTAATTAAATGCTTTTATTGGGGGAAAACTCAACTTTTTTCTTGTCATTGTTTTTCAATTTTCAAGTTTTGTTTCTTTAAAATCATTTGATACGTAATAATAATAAAAAAATCAAATATCAAAACCTGCTGAAACTTTTAAAATTGAATGTACTAAAGTTTAAATTTCTACAGTATTATTATGGTAAATATTTATAAGATTCATTTTCTTCTTCATTCTTGTTTTTGCTTACAGCTTGAAGTATATGCTCTTTATTCTTTGCTTTTTTTTAAAATCAAAACTTCTGATAATCTTAACTAGCTTAAAATGTTTTACACTTCCTTTCTTTCTCTCTGTATGTATGCCAGGTTAATTCAAATTTTTTTGTCTGCACTGAAAAAGTAAAGGTTCTAGAAAACTTTACTCAAAATAATCTATTCCTCTCTCTCTTTTAAAAAACCTCTCTCTCTTCCCACACAACACACATACATACACTGGTGTTCAAAATTAAGAGAATTTTCTGATTTTTTCGATTATCTTTAGAACTACTGTACAGATTTTAATGAAATATGATGTGTGCACAGGGTTGATATATTACAAAAAAATAACTATTCAACAGTAAAATACACAAGCATTACGTGCGTAACACTAATCGGAGCCGCAAGGTATGAAACAGCAGTTGCAGAATCGAACAAAAAAAAGGGGGGGGAGGGCGTATTAGGGGGTTTGGTCCTTTCTTACAGATCTCATCGTGATTTTATGCTGGAAATGTGGGGGTTTATGAGTTCCTGTGGCAATTGATACCACTCATTCAATAACGCTGTTTTCATCTCTGGGGGTTCTCGGAAGTGGCTTGTGAAGTTCAGTTGCCTTCCACAGAGCATCCCAGGTATATTCTATAGGACTGAAGTCTGGAAATCTGGCTAGCCAATATATACATCCGGCGAATATCCTCACTTTTCAGAAATTCGTCGACCAGCTGAGCTCTATATGACACCAAGTTGTCATCCATTAAAAGGAAATCAGGACCAATTGGACCCATGAAAAGGCAGATATAGGGCTCTAAGATCTCTTCCCTATACCTCTCAAGAGTCGCAGTGCCTCTTTCAAAGATATGGAGATGTGTGCGGCCATCCAAAAAAATGCCTGCCCAAACCATCATGCCTCCGCTGCTGTAATGGTCAATTTCTCGGACATTGGAGGACAAGTAGTGGGTCCCTGGTTCTCTCCATATGAAAGTACGGCGAAAATCACTGGTTAGGCTGAACGGGGACTCATCAGTGAAGAGAACGGTCACCCATTGATCATGTTCCAATCTGTATGACTTCTGAATCAATTTAAGCGAACTCTGCTATTCGCACAACTGAGCGGGACGCAAACAACAGGTCTGTTTGCAAACATCCCTCTCTCATGAAGTCTTCTGGACACAGTCTCCCTTGAAACTCGGGTTATTGTGGCTACATGCAACTCGTGAAAGACTTGAGAAGCTGTTGTATCCCTGTTACGCCTCGCTGTTATGGACAAATGGTAATCTTCTTTGGCAGTCAAGGCTCTTGAACGACACTGCCCAGGCTTTCTCTCGACGAATCCGGTATCCTTAAACTGTTTCCATAAGATGGACACGAAGCTGGGCGTTAAATCGAATTCTCAGCAAATCTGGATTTGAGACTATAGCTTGATTATACCCTACCCATAATCTGCATCCTCATTCCATCATCTGAACGATGGTCGTTACTCACTTGACCTGAATTTTAATTTAAGCGATTGCTGCAAAAAAAATAAATAAATAAACACCAAGAAATTCGGCGAAATGCACTAGCGAACGAAATGCGGATTTTGGCACACGCGCTTACAAACTCTGTTTTCAGACCAGTTCCACCCCCATACACATAAACGTTGCGTATTCGACGTATAAGATTTGCATCTTTGTTTCGAAAAAACCTTTTTACTGTTCGTTCAATTCATTTCATGAAATTCTACAAAGAATGCAAATTGTCTTAATTTTGAACACCTGTGTATACACTCTCTCTCTCTCTCTCTCACACACACACACACACACACACACACACACACACACACACACACATGTAAAGACTTTCTTTAAATAGTACTATTGAATTATGTTTATAACACAGTCAAAACCAATTTCATTTATATAGAATTATTTTATTGTAGTGTAGAGAGAGACAATTTCTACTCCGCCGCTGGTTACAGACTATTGCATCACAAGAAATCAAGAGCGGAATAAGAAGCGAAGAGAGAAGAGGGCGTTTTTCGTTGTGTTTTTGACTCTATACGAGGGAACATTCTCTTGAAACGTCAGAAACACGAGGTATGAATGGAGGGATTTCTGGGGAAATATCATAATTGACAGGGAATCTGAAGGGATTGTTTTGACTGATTTATAATCGGTTTAAGCGGATTTAACCAGTTTTAAGAGAGCGTGATCTAATAAATAAAAGGATACTTTGGAAGGGGATCAGGAAATACGAATGAACATTATCTTTAAAAGAAGAGAATGGGCAAAATTAGTAAATTAAATTATTATAATGAGAAATAAACGGGAATTAAGTTAAATAATTACATATATATATATATTCTATAGCCTGCTTTACATGCGATTTTATTAGAATCATAATTCTTTTGTTTCTTTTTATAAAATTCAAAGGAAGATACTGTTCAAGATGTTCTGGGTGAAAAAATATCAGATAATGATGAATAGGGAAATGTACCAAAACAGACTCCAACTTCACATTCTAAGATCCTCGAAACAATAGAGCTAAAACTAAATTATTTTGAACAACAGGGATCTAGGATTAGGATACAACAAATAGTACCTTCCCTGCAAGAGATTAAGAAGAAACAAAATGCTATTAAAAAAATTAAGGCTTTCGAAGATTGAAGAATTCTCAGTCTGTGGTTGTAGCGGATTCTCACGCGCATTTCCTCTTAACTAATCTCTTTACTTCGATATTTGATATGAGAACCTTGCCTTGTGAAAGAACCGTGATATATGTTAATTAGCCTTATTATATAAGGAATCGGATTGAGGAGATAAAATAGAATATAAAAAAAAATCGCTGGACAGCTAAAGATAATTAAAGCAATTGTAAGCATCAGAATCAGAGCCCGCGATTGGAATTCTACTTGAATCGAATCCATTTAATTAAAGTCTGCAGTCAAGAGACTGCAAGACAAATAGACATATTTTATTACAATATTTAGCTCAGCAGAAACAAATGTATTGTTTTACATATATTAGCTACCTAGGGGCTATTGTTTTAGTAATGGCCATCCGAACACTCTTCGAAATTTATCGTAAAAGGTTTTGCGTGAATGTTTAATGCCTGTTTGCACCAGAAAAGAACTTAATTATCAAAAAATATGTCATAATTAATTTCTAATTTTTTGTATTGTATTGAAATAAAGTATACATTAATTGCTTTTAAGGTAGCGATAATTACATTTAACTCAAATTAATAATTTATAGTTTCATTTGATTTTAATTACATTTAGTTTAAAATATATTCAATTTTGCAATATTTTGCTTGTATTTTTTAAATTTTAATATGTGAAAAGAACATTGTTGTACACTTGCTTTCCTTTTAATATTTCGTTGAATAGTTTAATAATTATTTTTAAATAAGTTACTACTTTTAGTGACTGAATCTGTTCTTTGTAAAATTTTGCATAGAACTATTTCAATTTATTTTCATAGTGATTATTCAAAGATACTGAATAAATTGGCTTAAAATGTTTGGCTGATTATTATTTCGTAAATATGTCTTAATCACTACGTAGACTATTCGTTACATTGCGTTTCATGTATATCAATAGATAATAAGTTATATAGTTATATCTATAGTTAAGGTTGTAATAGATATTCTTTATTTAGATAGATACAGATTTCTGTAATTTCGATAGTTACATATTTCCATTGTAACATTGCGCGTTTACGTTAATATTTATTTTGAACCATATCATCTAAAATACAGTGTTTGCCAATATGTTTACATTATTTTTACCGTTTTTAATGTTTAAATATTTTTAACTTGAAGGCAATTTAATACGATGCATTTTGTTTCTGTACGTTCCCGCTAATTAAATTCTTTTTCTGAAAGTAAGAAATGTCAGATTCGGTAGGAGATGACAAGACCATGGTAAGAGTTTTGGGTAATTTAATACTTCTTAAAAATAGAATTATTTGTTGAAACAAATTCAGAGAAATTTACTGAAATCAGTGAATTTAAAACGATGTGAACATCAGCGCGTGATGGCGAGCTCACGAATTTTGTAAAAAGTTATTTGCAGTCTCAGCTTTACTGATAATTTTTATGTGGTAATGTGATGTGATTGGTTACTAATGTCGCAATGAGAAGCAACACTAGGGCTATTGGTGACGGAACTCGTAATTCTGAACTACGCTCAAGTGACGAAGATAACACCTGAGCTGGCACTTTCATCTCCAAACTTTTTCACCATGCAAACGGGAGGCCTTGGGAACGCGACCAGATTCAATATGTATCATCCCTACTTCACGCTGGGTCTATAGTGGCATCAGAGTTCTAACCCACGACTCGACGAAACTGAAACTGACCGCAAGTTGGCGACCATGGCCACTAAGCTACCGTGGCACACACCCGAGTAATATAATTCATATTTCGAGTCACCATTTTGATTTCGTGGACGTAATGTTAATCCTATGGAATTTCAACTTTAATTCTCACATCTTTATTATTTGATCTATTTGAATGCAATAAAGTGCATTTGAAGGAGCAAAAAATAATCAATGCTTCTGTGGAATTACTTTTTCCCTAAGATTTTTAAAAATATTTTTATTCTTATTTTAATTATTCGTTTTTAAGTTTTCCGGTCTTTAAAGAATATTTTCAAATATTTTTAAAAATCGGAGGAAAAAAGTAATTCCACTGAAGCATTCATAATTTTTTGCTCTTTCAGATGCACTTTATTGCTTTCAAATAGATCAAATAGTAAATATTTGAGGATTAAAGTCGAAATTCCATAGGATTAACATTAAGCTGACGAAATCAAAATGGTGGGTAGACGAGAGCCTTAAAAATTCAAAATTTTGAAAACTGTTGTATTTTCTTTTCAACTTTCACCCACATTATTATTACGGGTTTTTTTCGGGGGGGGGGGGGTTCTTAGGGGCTTATGGACAATTTTATTTCGCTTTTTTACCATATATGTATCGGTCAGCTATCAAGTTATCCAGACTTTTTGTATTTTATAATGTGTTGTCATTTTGAAAGTACTTGAAAATCATCTCGAAAACTATTGAGCACTAGATATACCACACAACGACTTGCCTGTTCTGTGAAAGTGAGAAGTCGTACTTGGATTTTATATTGTATAAAGTATTTCTTGATATAATTTGAAATTAATAAAGCTCAAATCATTCAAAAATAAGATATTACGATATATGTTTAAAATTGCTCCTCCTAATCTTAAAAATGAAACTGAAAACGGGATATTTTTTTTTTCAAAGTTAGAAAAATGACATATTTTTTTTTGTTTTTCATTTTGAATTCTCTATTGGTTAGATGTTTTATTTATTTTGATTATCTAATTATTTTTCTTTGAATAAAATATGTTTCGTGTCCTAAATTTTAATGCCAAAAAGATCTTCAATTTTGTTTTAAGCGGTAAAAGTGAAAATTTGTGTATTATGAATCTTTTTAAAATTTTTAAGGTACAATATGATAAAAAATGTTTGTTATTTTAGTATAAAATCCTTTTTCCACCTGAAAATATATTCTCCTAATAGATCTTTATTTTTTCATATCAACCGAAATTAGCATTATTAGCTAATACAAATATTAAAAGCTAGAAAATAAAAAAAAAGCTCAGCTGGATAAATAAGCTATTTTACTTTCTTAGATTAATTATTAAAAAATTTCGATCACTTTGGTGAAAAATGGTTTAAATTTTCCCGACTTCCGCAATTGATTCAATTCAAATAGATTTTAATTATTTAAATTCGCAAGAATTTAATACACTAAATTTAGCGATAGTGTATATTAAAGGTGGAAAAATTAGTTAATTAAATACTTTTGATAGATTAAGAATGAAATTTAAAAAAAAAATTAATTTCCTTCTTGATCTGTCAAAAAATAAAATTTAATTAGTTACTTAAACTAACTTAATCTATCAAAAAATGAAATTACTTAATTAGGAAAATTTATTTTTTAAATCATAAACATAGAATTAATTTCATCAAAAAAACTAACATTATTGTTATATTTAGTCTCTAAAAATGACTAAACCATCTATTTTTTATTATTTACTTAGTAATATTTCTTGAATTATTATCCTTTGATTGATGCACTACTTTTGAATGTATGAGAACTAGGTTGGAAGATGTGAAATTGAAAAACGTAAACAAATAAATTTTGGAACTTGACCAAGTACTCTTTTTTTTTGAGATTTTAGAAATTTTGTGTCATTTTTTCACTAAAGTATTTTCGAATACTAATTTTATTTTATTTTGACCTATACTTTACCATTTGCTGATCTTTTGGGTGACTAAAACAGTCAATACGAGTTATTTGTTGATACGAGTATCTCGTGTTTGGCTAGGAATGAACATCGAGTTAATTCTAAATCCCTTTTTGTATTAATCATTCCGTATATATATAATCTCAATGATATAATAATTTTTATGTAAATGATTCCCTTTTATTATTGGGTTTTCTTTTCTTTTTTTTTCACATTTTCCTTGTTAGTGAAGTGCAATTAATGATCAATTGTGAAAGTGATCAATTATTAAAAATATGTATTGACATTATTTGAAAATGTAATTAATATCAAGAAAAGCAGATAAATGTTTTAAATATAATTTTTTTAATTAACTGAAACACATAATAATTGGTTTTTCTCAAAGTTACAAATTTTAAAGACATTTTTCACATTTTGTGAGTTTTCAATACATTAATGCATTTAAAATGCTACTCCTTCCACAAATGTTTACCAATCACTACTATTTTTTTCTGTGTGTTATGTATAACAAAACTAGTGAATCTTTTCCAATAAATTGTATCCTTTTTTTAAAAATGTTTGGTATTTAGAGTTTTTGCTTAATTTTAGCATACATATCAATATATATTTTCTCTCTCTTTCTAAAAGCTATGTAAATTTTTATAAAATAAATCTCTGAAGTTGCTTAAGACATCACTGAAATTTTTTTAAAAAAAATTCACATTAAAATATTTATGAATACAAAAAGAATTTTTTTTTTTTGAAATTTTCCAAATTTTTTTTAAAGAATTTAAATTTTTAAAATTGTATCAGAAATATATACACATTTTCATCTGAAATCATTAACTGGAATATAAACACTGTATGACGATCTGATGTGTAATTTTTAAATGAGTAAATAGAGAAAATGGTTCAAAGGGTACCGAGTCCTCTTACTTCTAGATTTACAAGTATTGACTGTATAACCCATTTTTTGTGAATTCCGTCTTTTCAATGGGGAAATATAAATACAATTTTTTGTCAATCTATTTACTTCATGTCAATTCATTTTTATTAATAGTTTTATTCAGTGTATATATATTTCAAATAATATATTATATTCATAAATATATCCATTTTGAATGCACATCGTCCGCATACATATTTGTTAATACAGATATTATTAGACTTATTTTTCTTGCATAAGGCATTACGTAAGATAAAATTTTCTCCCGAATTTTACCTACATTTCTTGCATTCATTTCATAAGCCACTTCCGCCTCACTGTCGGATTATCAACATAGTAACGCTAATATACATAAGTTGCGGTTCATTCATAAGATAGGTTTCTTCAATCAAATAAGGTCATACAAAGTCTTAAAAGGTTAGTTGGAGGAATATACGTGCGAAAACTCCGTTATAAAGAAGATGAATTGATGTGAACAAAAATATTTATTTTTGGATAGATCATCGATTTACCTTGTAAAATTCAATTTTTTTGTTCAGAAAATAAACTCAATTTCCAATTTTTTTAACTTTTTTCTAAAACAGTCACTACCTTTGCTCTAACTGTATTATAAATAAATGTTTAGCCTCACTAAATTTCCAAATTTTACACCTTTACTTTGAAAATGCACAGTTGATATGATCGTTTGTGATATGATAAGGCTTTCTCTTTTCGTAAAAGCAATCGGCTCAATGTTGCTTGTTTATGTACTGGCTCATTTCATTTTTCGTACATTCTCATTTCCTTTTTGTTATTCTGCAACAAATGAAACGATTTTTGTAAAATAAGTAACCGATCAATTTATTGATTTTCTTTTGTAAAAATAGCTGTACAACATTTATAAACAAGAAAATATAGGTCTTTTATATAAAATGAATGCAGATATATATAGACTACATTGTATCATTAAAACCCAATGAGTAATACTTATAGTTTTGGAATTTTTAAGCAGGAGATGAGAAACCCGTCAGTTAGACGGGCTTCGTAAATCTAGTGTTATGGGTTTTGGATTTAGAATAAAGTTGTGTTTAATTAAAAGAATAAAAGATGTAAAAGTCCCAGACCATTACTTTGAGGGTGTCTTCGCCGAACTTTAAAGAACTTGATCGAAACTTTGAACATACGAGGGATGTTCCGAAAGAAAGATTCATCATTTTTTTTCCACAAGAAAAATTTATTGCCCTCTTCAAAATAAATAAACCATGCTATCATATACAAGACACATTACACTATTTTTCGACACAGTCGTAATCGACATTAAGACGTTTGTCGTTGCGTGCAATCAGTTTGAAGAAACCACTCTGATAAAACACGGTGCCCTGCAATGCAAGGCATTGTCGCACAGCCTTATTATTTGGGATGCACCTGAGCATGACTAATACGTAGTGTGGACGCCACGTCTGACACTGTTATGTGCCTATCTGCTAGCACCCATGAACAGTTCTCAAGTAGTATTGTTTTCATTCATAGCTGTGGAGGGATGACCATCTTGTCCACACTCTGCCTTCCTTCTCTGAACTTGCAATACCAACGTCCAACCATTCGACGAGACATGACCTGTTCTCCACATACGGTCTGTTGGTGTTCAGGATGACTGGTCCCACAGAACCAATCACACCGGATAACAGCATGCCCTTCCATGGCCAACCACATTGTCAGTCACGTCTCGGGCATGCTAGTCTGCTGCTACTCTCTTTTCTTAGTAGCTCTGAGCGTGATTCATTCCTTCTCCGTTGACGTTACTTACGTTGTTGAACCAGCAACGAGTAGGGATTTTTATGGTGGTTGTTTGTTTATCTGGAGTTCCCTATGTTCTTTCAAAAAATGACGAATTGGAGCATCCCTCGAATTTTAAGGCAGAAAATTGCTCCAAGTTTCATATAAGTTTGCGACGTAGTAACACATACACTCGCTTATGATACTGTTTCTTAAAATTTAAGAAATATGCCTATGTTCCAAAAATATGCTATTTTTTTACGGCAGGGGTTTTCAACCTTTTTAACTTTGGGAAACCCTTTGAGCTTACCATCTTCTTGAAGGAACCTCTTGATCAAAGAGAAGAAAAAATAGGATATCAAAGCTTCATTTAACTCAAATTTACAAAATTGTTATTGCATCTATTTTATCATAATAAAAACGTCTTAATGAGATAATGAATGTTAAAGTAGCTAATGTTTTTGTTTTTGTCGTTGTTTTTTGTTTTCTTAAATATATTCTATGAATATTAAACAAAAGCAACCAATGTTTTAAATCATTACAAATTAATAAAAAGAAATTTTTTTAATGACTTGGCTGTGATTGTTATTGCAAAGTATTTTTACGTCTGTAATAATTGTTGAAATCGTCAATCTAATGCCATCTTCAGCATCCAATCTGTTTCTGTATTTTGTTTTTGTCGCAGCGTACAAAGAGAAAGATTATTCACATACATAAGTTGAAACATATGGCATTAGATGTTTTACTGCTGTTTTGGTAATTTCAGGATATTCTTTTAAAATGTCAATCAAAAAAAATGTATAATATCAATTGGACTAAAATTTAGTTTCAATTCAGTGTTGATCGATGTATCAATTTGTTGTTCTCTTTTGTTTATTGGGAGTTCGGAGATGTCAACAGTCTTGAGAAGAATTTTGGATCGAAGATAATTTTTCTTTTTGAACAGGGGAATATTAAAGAAACGTTTTTTGCAGATCTGATAAATGTTGGGCCAAACTTATTTTTGCATTTTTATCGGGATTAGCGTTACCGTTTACTAACATAACTATGCAAATTAGAAAAATTTGAATATGGTCTTTCAAAATGCAATCGCCCCAAAATTTCAATTTTGAAAGAGTGGCTTTAATTTTACTTAATAGTTTGAAAATAGTGAAATATGTGGACAAATAAGTGAGTGATTCTTCACCTGAGTCAAAGAATGAAGACTAATATGAGACCTAATGCGTCTCGATTAATATATTTCAAACACGTGACTTTTACGATATTTAAGATTTTATTTTATCTACAAAATATTTATTTATACTTATTTTTACAAGTTAACTGCCTTTAAGAATTCGATCTTTTATAAAAATTAAAATTTTACTGAAATTTTGGTTCTTGGATTAAGCATATAGTGATCTCAAGCGGAACCCCTGTCAAAGTTCCTGGGAACCCAGGTTGAAGACCCTTGTTTTACAAGAACAAATGAATTTTAGTCATTGAAACTAAACGAATAAAAATAATAAATCATTCAAAATAAGAAACGAAAGATGGAATACATTTTACACCACAAGAAAAGGGATTGATTCGGATAATACCGAGTAATATTATAAATTAATGTTCGAGCTCTTTTTTATCGGAAATATTATTCCAATATTTCGGGTCCTATTCTTTGACATTACACGAAGACAGTTTTAAGAGATATTCTTATGCCTAACAGAGCGATTTTATTTCAAACAGATAACTGATGTGTACTTGAAATTGAATGCAATATTTCGGAAAAAAAACAACGTCTATGCAACATTTTGCGCTGAAATAACTTATGGCAGTAAAAATTTGAAGCAAATCAAAACATAATAAAATTCAGAGTACACACTTACTTTGTTCTTTCACCAGAGCACGTGTCTTTGTTCAATGGCTCAATCCCCACACTCGCAGAGGAGAGAATCGGGAGAAAGACTGACCACTGGTCATTTCCCTTATATCGATTACATTCAAAGAAGAGGGAGGAGTCCGTTTGTGTTTCCAGAGCGACAGGGTTTGTTTTATTTTATTTTTTCAGGAAATAAAATAGCACTCAGTTAGTGCGTCATCTAAGAATAAAAGCGTGTTTATACGGATCATTTGTCTTTTGCTCGAGCAATAGCATTTCCCTGCCGGGAAAGAAATCTTACGAGGAATGTAATGATGTGCCTGTTTGAGCTCTCGCCAAACTAACAATTCTCAAGCTCATAAATATAAAACTGGCGAATGATAATAAAATTTTCGTTAGTTGCAAAAGATTTATATATACGAAATTGAGATGGGAGTATATGAAAGTTTTATGTGTTATGATTAGTGTTTAAATGAAAAAGTTGAAATATATGCGTAAAATAAATTTTACTCTTTTCAAGGTAATTTAAACAAATGACAGGTAGATTATCTTTCAGGAATTATTGATTAAAAAACACTGAGAGAAGTATTCTTTTATACTGAATCTATTTATTTAGATCCATTTTTTAAAAATGTAACATAATGTATTCCTTATTGCATCGTAAGAAAAAAAGTGTTTAATGAGTAACGATAAGTGGAAGTTTTATAAATAGAAAATTAAACTCAAATTTTTTCCACGGAAATTCTATTGTATGTATTTGAATGGTGAAACATGAGCTTCGAAGAAGGGAATTGCTTACCATCTCCATTCGACCAAAGAGAAAAAAACAAAAACAAAAATATTGCGAAAAAAGTGTTTAATGTCATCGTAAGTGCCCAGTCATTGGTTTCAGTCTTCATTTAACCGAAGGGTAGGGGAAAAAAAAAACGTTTATTGAGTAACAATGGATAAAAAATTTCTTTTGTAGTAAATGAAATTCCTTCTGTGGGTAAGCCCTGGTACCTCAGACTCAAGTTACGTAGATGTCTAGCCATTGGTTACAGTCTTCTTTCGGACAATGATATGAAAAAATATGGTAAGAAAAAGCGCTTAGTGTAAGGTAACCAGATTTTAGCATTCGTAAAGCGGGAGAACAATTACCGGGAGAGGTGGTGGTTCTTCATTAAAAATTTGATACCTAAATAAATTATTTACCTAAATCATCTGAATAGCTTATTTGTTGATATTACTTGTTTAACTATCAAAGGTACGATGTGTATCGTATGAGAAACAGTTACAAAACTCAATATGCGAAGGCGTCACTTCGTGGACGACCAACATACACACTGATCCTTCTCTCTAAAGTTCCCCCCATTTCCAATTTTAGTATAAATTGTTATTCCATTACAACAATGTTAAAAATGATGCTAAATCGATAGCGAAACATGTCGCCATAAGAATAAAATCTGTGGAAGTGTACAAAGTGTTCTCTCTTCATTTTACAGCTACAAAATGTTTTCGTCGCTGCTAATGCTGAAAAATGCCACTGCTCATTAAGTCCAAGCAATGGTGGTCGTATTCTAGCTACTAAAGCGAACTTTGATAAGCCGTTCCTGATAATCAGTTCTCAACAATTATTTTTATTATTAAAGTTTAGCAATATAAAATTTACAAAAATAATATGAAGCTCATATCTTGGTGAAATAGCTAAATGGAAGCCGAAAACCACATATTCCTTTCCCGTTCTGTCACCGTTCCCTTGCTCGTCGCGCATTCTTTCTAAAAATCGGGACTTTCTTAAAACCTTGCGGGACGCGGGATAAATTGTTAAAAATCCGGACTGTCCCGCTAAAGATTATCATTTACATGCATAGGCTCCAATTTAGCCTATGCATGTAAATAATAATCTTTTTCATGCATAGGCTCTGGTATCTAAGTAGTGAGTCACGAGCTTCGCTGCAGTCTTGAGTCATTGGTTCCAGTCTTCATTCGATCAAAGAGAAGAGAAATGTGGTAAGAGAAAAGCCATTAATGAGTAAAGAATTTTCTTAATTGTAAATGAGACGCCTTTCCATGTACTGATTTTGGTATGTGAATGATGAATTATGAGGCTCATAGGCGGCGAGTCATTTATTTCAGTCTTCATTCGACTAATAAGAAAAAAAGATGGTAAAAAATCATAACAATGATCAAAAAATTTCCTTAATAGTAAACAAAATTCCTTTCATCCTGGTATCTCAAAGAGGAGTCGCAAGCTTTGCACAAACATTGGCTCCCATCGGCATTCGATCAAAGAGGTATAAAGGTAATTATCACGCGTTAAAATCATGAGATATTCCTCCATTAGCTTTCGTGTAGAACCTCAGCGACACCAGAGCAAACCAACCGACAATAATCTCTCAGTTGATGAAAATTATCTCACAAATATTCCAAATTCTAAAGCTTCATGAGAGTTCGCCGCTTATTTACTCTAATTTCATGTTCGATGGATAGAAATTCTTAAGATGCACACAAAATTTATTCGAAGACTTCAACAATCGGAAAAACTATTCACAAAAATTATTTACGCTTCGTATGTATATTGCATTTCTAAGAACTGTTTACATGTGTAGTAATTATTTAAACTAAACTCATATAATCCCAAATTCTCTCCTAAAAACCGATATGAAATTAACATTTATTTATTAGAAAGACGAAAATTTTATATGGATAATTTCTCAGTCTGAAAGTTCTAAACTGTTTTTACAAAATACTGTTACAAAAGTAACAAATATGTCAAACAATTTTTTTTTCAAACAAAAGAATAATTAATCATATTATGAAAAAGGTAAAATTTATTTGCCAAATGATATTTTGAAAAAAAAAAAAAGAAAAAGAAAAAACAATTATTAAGTAAAATTTACTGCGTATGACATTTGAAAGGGGAAAAATAAACATATTTTATCTTTCTTAAAAGAAAACTACTTTCAATTGCCCACGCGATGTAAACTTAAACGACAGGTAGCCTATTATTGTAATTAATTTTCTTAAATATTATAAATAATTAGTTTAATATTCTTTCTCATGTTTTTAGTTATCTGTATTAGTGTGGAAACTAAACAATAGAAATAGGGAATTATATACTTTGAAAAGCACTAAAAAAAGAAAGAAAGACGATTTTGAATCAAAATTTTCAGCGTATTCATGATCAGTAGCATATCTAGAAAATATTTTTTGGGGAGGAGGGGATAGAGGGGGTTGCATATCGTCAATACCATGACAGAAGCATTTTTTTTTAGTTTAGAATTACCACTTGGTATAAAGTAAATAATGCGCTATATCAGTCTTATTTCGCCTTTTTAAAACTATTTAGGTATTGATACAATTTTACTAGTAGTAAAAATTTAAGAACTGAAGATCATTTAAGAAATATAATTAAGATACCATGAGAATAACATTTGAATTTTTGGGGGGTGCATTTTTTAGGGATGCACCCCCTGTTCATCTACAAACACAGAACCAGCGGCATTCTTTCAGAGACAACAAAGATTATTCTGATCTTTTCTCAGGAATCGGTTGAGTTGAAATCATTTATTCTCTTCGTGATGAAAAATAAAATTAAACATGAAGAGAAAAAAAATTCTTGTGCTTAAAATTTAGAATATCTTTAATAGTATAATAAAAGAATTATTCTGAAATATTTTTCAATTTCGAGAAAAAGTCTTGGGGGTTGCATATGACCCTTTGCACGCTTCCCCGGTTACTTACTGTTCATCCCCGTGTATGATCTTGAAGGATTACCTTCGACTTAGTTTTAACTGACTGAAATTAGACTTTCTTATCAACCAAACTTATTAATAAACTCAGTTTGAGATAAATTAAGAAAAGCAGTCCTTTATTTGAGACTTTATTGAGATATCAGCTAAATAAAATGCGGAAAAATAAAATACGAATTGCATTTGAGTCGGTCCAGGATATCAAAAATCTGGTTTAACAGGAGAATAAGAAATAAAAAATGAAATAAATAAACTTTGTGAACAATAGAAGAGGGTTCTTTTTTTTTTTACATTTTCTTTCTAGGCAATATAGCCAGTTATAGTCGTATGCCATTTGTCAATGGTGATAAAAGGTGTAACTAACTTTGTTGACTCTTTAGAGAAAGAGAGAATATATTTAGCTCCTTCCCCTCACCCCACTTTTCTTTCATTCACTCAAAGTTGTTCGAAGATTTCAGAAAAGAAAATAGTTTTTTTTAAAAAAAAAAAAATTACGTGGATGAAACAAATAAATGTTATCATATAAATTAGTTGTTAATAATAAATGTTATCATATGAAAATAAATGTAAATGTTATCATATGAAAAGTTAAAGACAAAACAAAAGATAAAAGTTTCAAACCTGAAATAGATGCAAGCTCCCCTTTACTGTCCGGAATTTGTTTTTTTAATAAATTGATTAAGATAATAATATATATTTTCCAAATTTAACTATTAAGGCAATAAAACGAAAAGAAGTGAACTATAAAAATTTATATTGAACAATTTTTGTAGAGGGGGGGAAGAGAGAGCTTTTTTTGTAATTAAATATGACTGAAAAAGATCCACAGTTTTTCGCCAATTACTTATACTTCATTACTGCTTGAATTTCTGAAAAAATGAGGAGTTACCCATAAGGTAAGTTTAATTTCAAGGAACAATTATGATTAATAGAATACATAGTTCAATCGCAATATGTATATTTAGTAGAAATAAAATTTAAGTATACAGTCAGTTTAGATTTGACATGATAAAATAAAATTCAAATTTTGTTTTACAACATTTATACTGATTAAATGTATTTATGTAAGCTGTTAAATAATAATCATTATACTTATTACTCTTATAAATTAAGTTTGAATATCTTCGAAAATATTATAGGGCAACATTTCAGAGTGCTATCTCTGATAAATGCCTGACAACTCTCCTCATTCTTTTTATTGTTTTACATTTTTATTCACTATAATTTTTCCTCTATTATTTATTCCTTGTTATTTTTTACTATTATTATTTTTCTTTATAAAAATAAATAAAGTTTGCATATTTAATCTTAAGCGCTTTTAATACGAGGAGAAAAGGAACTTAAGATTCCTACGTACAGTACCCTTCCAAAAAGAGAAAGAGAGAGAGAGACATAACTCAAGTAATAGACAAAATAAATCTTAGGCTCTTTCAACTTTACAGCTGTGAAACTCCATAATATTTCCCCCCCCCCCATTACCCCAATTGACCTTTGTACTTCGAGGCAGGCTCATTTACCGCACAAGCTGGATATTCCAACCAACACAACGTGCCAAATACCTTAGAATACTCAGCGCCATCTATGGGTGAAATTCAGAATTTTTTCATTCAACGATATCACTCTTAAAAATGTGTATGGTAACAGATATATATATATATATATATATATAAAACGAAACCAAGAGCAAAAACAAATGTTCTGAGTACATGCATGCTCTTTATTGAGATATAAAATGCAAAAAAGTATTTATATACATTGATATGATATTACATAAAATCACATATCTTATATATTTTCAGAGAATAAATCCTCTTTTGAATTTCCCCTAACATACATATGGTAGTAAAAAATAAAATGAAGATACAGGAAGAAACATAAATACAATTAAATGATTTCCATATGTCTATATGTAGATTCTCACAAATTTCGCTTTATATTTGTACCATGACTACTAAGCATTGTCTAAAGTAACCTGAAACAATGACTGAAAACTAACAATGATTAGGATTACTAGCACCTTATCTCCAACTGAATGGGTTGTCCTTGAAACACTTAAAAGAGTTTTTTTTTTTTAAAAAAAAAGACTATCTACGAGTAGAAAGTGAGCACAGATGTTTGATTTCCTCTGACTAGTAAAAATGGCGGTAGATCTCTGGTCAATACATCCAACCAAGCCAAGTACAGAGGGGCTGTGGCGCCTTCTTTCCTTGGAAGAGGCAACGTCCTGAAATATAACATGTAATATAATTAAAATTACATTTCTGTTTCTTAACTTCAAAAGATAAAAAAAAAACCTACAATTGAAACATTAAACTCGAAATAGATGGGCTATCTGTCTTCAAATACAAGACACCACCCACGTATCTATTGTCAGGATCACGTAAAAACATTGGATATAGCAAATAGGCTACTTCTATGGCGTCCTTTAGTGATGGATTGACCCCATTGAAGAATGTTTCTAAGAAATCAATAATAATAGATAAGATAAGGTGGTCTTAATACCCGAATGGTCACGGACTCGAGCTGATGGCCGGAATTGTTTCTGTCGAATCAGGGATTCGAGTCCAGAGTCCTACTTATCGTGTAACGGGGCTAGTGCTCTTTTAATCTGTCGAGGCTCAAAGTCCTCTCGTAGGCATAGTGTGTAATATCTCTACGAGTTTCAAGATGACTTAGGTACCAAAATGTGCCTCTGAAGACCTATTGCATCATTTTACCATATATTTTTGGGCAGAGAGGTTTCTTTGGATTATGACTATCAATGTACGAATATTTTCTACTCTCAATGCAAATAAACTATGCCAGTTATCGAGCTGCTCTAATAGGTTTGATAAAATATTAAAATTCATATTGTTACTTGGTAGACATCTTTCAAATTCTAGAAAGTTCCCCGAAATTAAAAAACAGGCTCTTGTTGAGCCAATCCAACTTTATTCAGAATTTTTTTTTTATCAAATATAATATATTTTCTTTTAACAGCAACAATAAGCAGACAAACATAAAATATTCAGTAGTATCAATTCAAAGTTCACATAATAACTGAACATAACAATTCTAATCACAATATTGAATTAGCACAGAAAGTATGTACACATTCCATAAATTCCTCATACAAACAAGAGGTACATACAGTGATTCAAATATATAACTTTTGGAGAATATCCTGGAAAGTCATTCTCTCGCTTAGAGGGGTCGAGAAATACCGCCATACATGACGACTTGCGATAGCTGTTGAACAAATTTGTCATCAAGGTCAAAACATATATACGACTTTACTTAAGGACATGCCCTCACCGTGTTTGTAAAATGGTTTTCCAGCAACTGTAGTCATTTCGAACACTCGCGTATCAATGTTTTAATGTTACCTTTGGACCATAATACACACTTCTATACTAGGTCGATTTTTTTTATTTAAATAGGAGCATCTTATGGTTGAAAAAATACAGTACCTTTAAATAACACTTTTTGTGATTCAATATATGAACAAATCTTGACCTAAATTAGAGATCAATTTCTCTGACTTCCAGAAAATATGTATTTTAACCAGCATCTCTTACAATACTTTCTACAGTTCTTTAAATCGATACAACAACATCAAGGAAAAGAAAATGTCACAATCGTCTCGATATTTATGTGCTTCATTTACTATAATTATAATTAAATATATAAGAGAGTTTTTAGCTGATAAGTTTTCTTTAGATTGTGATTCACTATCTCTGAGAAAAGATCTTGAAATGGACACACACCAACAAACCAAACTTGTCTGAGCGATATTTAAAAGGTGATACTGAATTTATATAATTGAAGAAGTAATTCTAAACTAATTATGAAGGAATAACAATGCTTACATCACAATCAAGTTGGAAGACTTGGAATGCTTCTCCAGTAGTTCTCGAAGCCTTAGGAATTGATTAGTCTAAAAATAAAATCAATTATTAAAAACATTAATTCAAGCAGGCATTGGGCACTGACACACATTTAAATAACTTCTGACACGACCTTTCTTAAGTGTCCTAAATTATTGAGCTTAAATATACGTCTGTAAGAAAATTAATATTCGTTGGTATGAAAATTTAATATGATTTTTTTTGTATGTAATATAAAAAAATATACCGTATTTACTTCTTTGAGTCTCTGAATACGGTTTTCAACATAAACTTTTAATTCTTGTGTTTTTTTACGCCTTGACTTCACTTTTAATTTAATTTGTACTTTAAATGTGTGTAATATCTTAATAGATATATTTTCTTCTAGAATTTAAGTTATTTCCCGTGTGCGTTAAAACCTAAATTCTTAAAAATAAAGCATCTCTTTTTTTTTCAATTTAAAAACATCTTACAGTCAGCAAGAGGATTTCAGTCGAGATTAACGATAAATTTATTTTTGGAAACCGTTATCGTTCTGTCTTAAAAATCCACCTCTTCTGAAGTTAGAAATAATCGTAACAAATACAAAGCATTATAATTATCTTAGAAAATTTATTTATTAATATAATATTAATAAAATATTATATATTAATAAATTTATTAATAAAATTCAATCAAAGGAATCGTATAAAAGGATACGATTGGAATGAAAATAAACATGAATCAGAATAATAACAATCATTGAAACAAATATGTAGCTGCGAAAAGAATTAAAAGGATTGAACTCAATATGAAATCATCATGTAAACAAAAAATAAAGAAGCATACGTAGTCTATCCAATAAATATTCGAACTGTTTCTATTTGGCGGGCATGCCACTATAAATCACTTTGCTCACTGAGCGCCTTTTTACTGCAGTTCAATCACTTTTCAGTATTCGTGTGATTGCTGAGACTGGTACAGTTTTTGTGTTGTGGTTGGTATTGTTCTTTTATTTTCCTGTTGTCGACGTTGAAAATTAATGCGATTACCGAACAAAGACTGAACTTCAAATGTTTGATAATTCTTGGTAAGAAATTATTGAAATGTGGACAGCTGTTTACGGAGCTAATGCACTGAAAAAAAAACAGTTGTTTTCAAGGGAATTAAATGCTTCTGTGAGGGTCATGATGATTACTGGGATGATTCAAAGCCAGGATGACCTTTAACTAGCATTGTTGAGGACAAACATTGAAAGTGTGTGAATTCTTGTCCTTGCCAATCAGTTAATCAGAGTTCAAAAGATGCCTAATGAACAAAATTTATTGAAATCGACTGCGCACGCGAATTTACTTGGACGTCCTCAGTTGCTTTGAAGAGTTGAGTGCGGTTAAATTTAGGTCATGGCGAAGGGCTTCTGCATCATCACAATGCTGCTTCACATTCTGTAACGATTGTTTGTTAATTTCTTTCTGTCAAGAAATTCATTCATCGAGCTTGATCATCAAATACATCAGATTTTGCCCAGTGTTATTTTTCCTGTTTCATAAATGTTAAATGATCATGCGAGGGAGGGGAGCTTTTGAACAATGTTTAAAAGAAACTTTGAGGCATTTGAAGAGCATAATTCCTAAGGATTTCCAAGGTTATTTCGAAAAATTGAAATAACCATGGGACAAATACATTGTTTCAAATGGAATATATTTTGTGAAGGTGATAAAATTGCTTTACCTTAAATTATGTTTCATAAAGTAGTTATAACCACACTTCGTGTATTAATTGGATAAATTACATTTTCCAAGAGTAAAGATAAAATTTTAAATCAAGCCAAAATTGAAAAAAGCGTATTATTGGGATTTCGTTTCCTTATTATAAATTTAAGTTATAAAAATTTTTGCCTTTAAGAACTAAATTTTACATTGACTTGACTTAAAATACTGTGTGTGCTTGGTTATACATTTATTTAAATATCATTTCAATTGCATTTTAGAATGTGAACTTACCCTATTTTTGAGGGCATTTAATGTTGCTCTGGTGATCATGGCGGGATCTTTCTGAGACTCATCTTTCGAAAGGAATTTGGAGATCATCTTCTTGAACATCTGTGTGCTGTGGAAGAGGAACAAACAATGCTTAAGTATTCAATTAACTAACTGTTTTCAATGTTATGCTATCAGTAAGAGTCATTTTTTGTTTTATTAATTCATTTAGAGGAACAAACAATGGTTAAGTATTCAATTAACTAACTGTTTTCAATGTTATGCTATCAGCAAGAGTCGTTTTTTGTTTTATTAATTCATTTATGAAATGAATAATCCGAATAATTAATGTTAATTATTTTTACGGCATTCTTTATTTGGAGTTGGATCTTATTTTTGGTTCTATCGTCTTGTATAAGATTGTTTCTTTCAACAAGGCAAAGATGCTTACACAAATGTGCAAATAACTGAAGTTAACTGCATTTTTTCCAGTTTAATATCAGAAGACATTATCAGAAGTGGAGGAGAAATTGTTGTGAATAAGAGAAATTAAGAGATTCTGTTTATCGCTAGTTGAAACTGATGCCTCTTCAAGTTAAGAGTTTTAGCTACATAAAAGAAATTATTCAGTTCTTACATGTCTTACATATGTACTTGAGAGGTTGTTTTCTAATTAGGCTTTATTGTTCAGGAAAGCAAGATGTTATTTTTCCTTGTAAAGGAAATAGTGTTGTCTGAGTGCTATAAACAAAACTTTTACATGCCGAATTCAATCCAGCTTCTGAGAAGTTTCGTAGATTTTCATTTAAATGTATATTTTGATAAATTTACATAGATATGGTGAGATCTTTACCTTTCTTCATGAAGTGGCCCACCTTCTGCTAAAACTACGGTAAGGTCGTTGAAAGGAATACGGAATTTTTGCAACAAAGCAGTCAAACTGGAAGATTCAAACAAGTATGAATATACAAAGTGAAAAAAAAAGTTTATAAAATTAAAAAAAATTAGAACATAAAGAAAATTGGACGATTAATTAATATTAATAAATTAATTAAGTCTAAGCAATGGAAACGCTTGAAAAGAAATATTGGACATTAAAAATGCAGCATATAAAAACTAATATAACTAATTCCCACGAATATGAATTAAAGAGGCATTTAAATTTTTTCTTTCACATTCATATTATCTATTTAAAATGGTCATAAGGCTCCAGTTTATTTTCTTTATGGTTACTTTTACTTAATTTTAGGACATATATTGAAATTGGAGACTCTTTCTAAGATTATAGACGTGTTCCAATAGGAAAATAAATTTCTCTTCACATAATTGCAGAAAGAAGCCGAACTTAATGAAAATATCTGTATGAAAATCGATAATTTCCACCCGAATGTGATATATTTCTCTTAATCATCTTCAATTCTTTACTAAATCTAAAAATCAATTTTGAATTATATAATTAAAAATTGTATAACTATCATTCATTTTCAAATTTAAAATTATTGTTAACGGTCTATACATCATAAGAACAAGAAAACTTATATTAAAAAAGTGTAATGTAAAAAAACTGTCCAGAGTTTGAGTTTTATCATCTAACATTAATAAAAAACGGCAATGTGTCTCATTTATTTATATTGACGGTGTTCAGATGTCACGACAAGTGGCCTCCTAGCGCCTCATCTCTCTCTATATATGTAATGATTTCACTTAAATTTAATTCAACTTCCTAATTTTTTCTATTCTTTAACTATCACAATAAATGTTCAGTTTTTTCCTGATACCATTCCTTTTTAGCTTTTAATTTATGCAATCATGTGCTCTTAAGATCTGAATAGTCATTTAATCCCACGTCTCAAAGCCGTAGGAATAACCTCTACTAGATTTTCTGTATACAACTAAAATCCCTAGAAGTCCTTCCATCCAATACCACGTGATTTGAAGAAATCCTTGCATATAAACTCCAAACAAGGTTTAACAGCCACGACACTGAACTATGCATTTGGCTTCTTAAAATTTTCAAGATGTAAATATCACTTTTGCACAGTAGCCACGACGCCAAAGGGTGACGTCTCTAGTGTCCTCCATGTAATTCTCTATCTGTTATTGTCTCTCTCTCGTGTTTAAGTAATAAAGGTATAATTTCAACACTTTCAAAATGTCTTCATTGTGTATAACGAATGGAAA
>BMAW01027715.1:79497-92933 GCA_019974015.1 Nephila pilipes | reverse complement strand
CACACACACACACACACACACGAAACGAGAGTGAGTTGTAAGGGAAAAAGGAGAAAAGATGTCTAGACAAACCGATATATGTAATACCCTAATACTTCTTCAAAACGTAAAATAGTAAAATAAAACTCGTTCTTCCAGTTTAGGCTGAGATTTTTAATTTTGAGTAATCGTAGAATTATTATTTTAGTTTTTTTCCGTAAAAAAACGGAACAAATGGCCTAAAAGCAATGCCTCATAACTACAATGCATTCAGTATCGTAATGTGTTCGTGAATTTACACATTTTATACAGAATTACCAGTTGATAGTAAAAAAAATATTAAATTGAGTACATCAATTTTTTTGCAGTTTTTTCTTTCTCCTGAAAAATTTGCATTGTTGCACAAACGAGGCATCATATCTGCACCATCAATATTTTAATTGTGTTTTCTCTCAAAACTGGGAAGCCTCCTGGTGTTTTATTAATAATGAGATTTAACAGAAGTTTAGGCATTGTTTCCTACCCAAATCAAATGCGGAAACGTCATTTATTGCCAGAAAAGAAACTACGAACAGAATAATAACGAATATGATTCACTGTAAAGATTGTAGTTGGGTTAAAAATTCCTTCCAGAAAAGCTAACCATTATCGATCTATTTTTAAGAAGTTCGTGACCACACAACCAATGAGGTATAGCGTGACTTTTTATACTTGCCCGAATTCTAGATCCGCACGTACTGCTGTTGCCATTTGGATGTCCTAAAAAAGAGTCAAGTGCGTGACGTCACAAGAAAGGACCCTTGGGAACACGTCTTGGATGGGAAAAAGGCAGCATGTGTCATTAGGTAGATTATAATCCACTAATAACAGTTCGATGGGGAGGGGCCAAGTTAGGAACATTACGAACATGAACAGTCATAGATAGGAACGATGTATGGACAAATGTAACGATTATTTTCGGAAGGTTAACCTAATACAGAAATACCAGTACCTAAGTAATTACATCTACTTCATTTTTTCGGGAATCTTTATTAACTAACTAAGCTACTAGAGTTGCTTAAGGCAAATTTATAAAAGAATTAGCTCGAAACAAAAACATTCGATAATTTTTCTTATGTGTTCAGGCAAATTTTCTTCATTTTTTTGAAATACCGGAATTTAATTATGGTCTATTAAACTCTAGTTTGCAACTCAGTAAATAACCATAAAAGATCCTGCTCCTTCTAAATATATATATAAACTGTTTGTTTAATTGTGTAGGTACAATAAACAATGTGCTTTGCTTATGTATACTGCTGTTTGTAGAAAATGCAACACCATGAAAGAATCATCAGAATCAAATGAAATTTAATGCAGAAACGACTTGTACTGATACAAATAAATGATGAAATTTTCAAAACAAAAGAAACAAATTAAGCGTCCGAAATCAGTATTTGGTGCAGCCACCATGCGCTGCAATAAGTGCTGCTATACGACGTGGCATGGAGTCAAACAGATGTTGAATATCTGCTTGAGGAAGAGAATTCCATATCGCTTGTATGCGCAACCAAAGTTCGTCTTTGGAAACTGCAGGACGCGGATCACGAGCGAGACGCCGACCAACCATATCCCACACGTGCTCAATAGGCGACATATCCGGTGAATAAGCAGGCCAAGGAAGAAGTTGCATGCGTTGTGCTGAACAGAAGTCTCGAACAGTCCGCGCAACATGTGGGCGTGCATTATCCTGCTGAAAGATAGCTCCAGGGATGCCTTGAAGGAAAGGAACGACTTCGGGCTGTAGCACTTCACGGACGTACCTGTTGCTATTGAGATTACCCTCAATTCGTATCAAATTGGATCGTCCATGATACGAAATCGCACCCCAGACCATAACTCCGGGTGTTCGACCACTATGTCGTTCAATAATACACTCAGGAAGGCAGCGTTGACCGGCATAACGTCTAACACGAACACGGCCATCATGGGTCCACAAATTGAAGCGTGATTCATCTGAAAAGACAACTTGGTGCCAATCAGCTCGCCTGTCTCTGTGCTCAAGAGCCCACTGCCGACGCAGCCGTCGATGATTCGCCGTGAGGGGAATCCTGTATAAAGGCACCCTTGCACGCAATCCACGGCGCAGCAGACGACGACGAATTGACGAAGCCGACAATTGTACACCTGTAGCAGTAGACCAACGTGCTGCCAGCTGCCTGGAGGAAGCTGTGCGATCATTCACCGCCATGCGGAGCAGGTGTCGATCATCGCGCTCTGACGTCACCTTCTGTCGTCCAGTGCCTGTTTTTCGAGTTGTTCGGTGCTCGTCGGTCCACTGCTTCCAAACTCGCATCACTGTGGAACTGTTCCGCTGCATACGAGCTGCTATTGCGCGATAGGAAAATCCTCCTTCTCGAAGGCCGATTATCCTCCCTCGTTCAAACTCCGTAAGTTGCTTGAATTTCTTATTCTTCCATCGTGGAGGCATACTCAGGTCTCACTAAACGTTTGTCACTAACAAATAATCATAGACTTTTTTCAACGTCCCGCTACAGCACTTTATTTATACGCTTTCAGCATCAATTCAGAGGGCGCTGCGCGCGCCGCGCACGCGCGATGGCTCTGAAACTTTATTAATTTGCATAATATCCTATAATTGACATTTGCTGCGAATTTCATTTGATTCTAATGATTCCTTCATGGTGTTGCATTTTCTACAAACAGCAGTTTATTTGAACTCTGCTTCCCAACGAAAGCAAAACTTAAAAATTAAAAACGTATTCAACCCGCAAAATGAAAAGCAAAACATTAAAGTTATAAATAAATGAAAAAGAAAAAAAAGTCAAATTTAATTCTTAAATACGACCAAAGAGTTAAGTGAACATGCTACCATATAATTGAACAAAAAGAAGTTTTAAAAAAGTTCTATGCAAAGTTTTGCAAAGAACAGATTTAGCTACACAAGGCGCGCTTTTTTTAAAAAATAATTATTACTAAATTACTCAATTAAATACAAGAATTAAAGTAAACTATAAAATATGGAGAAAATGGACAACAGTAAACTTTTCCGATATTAAAATTAAAGTAAACGATAACTTATTAAAATGAATATATTTAAGCTAAATGTAATTAAAATTGAAGCAAACTATAAGAAATTGAAAAGTGACCCGGTACGCCAAAAGTGTTCCACCTAAAACAATAGCCTCTTAGGTGGCTAATAAGAAATTTAAATTTAAATTACATAAGGGGGGAACTGGTGAAACAATAATAAATTCAAATAGTGTGGTAGTTAAATAGTTAAAACACACTATTCAACTAATCTGTCATGTGTGTTCAAGAAAAACAATGTTACTTGTAATTTTTTAAAAATTTATCAGTATTGTTAGATTATTAATGAATTAAATAAAACGGTAATTATTTTTGTTTCCTTTTTTAAAATTTAAAATGGCGGCCACTACAGTCTAGTGGTATGGTCGCAACATCGCGCTCGGCGTTGTTTCCATCGATTCGTGGGCTCGAGTCCGGGTGCCACTGAAAACCTGTCTAATAGCCGGGCGGGTACACGTTAAATTGAAGTTCGAAGCCTCCACATTGGCAAGGTGTGGAGGTTTGGAAAGGTAGAGGCCAACTCAGATGTCGTCCTCATCACTTGACCGAAGTTCAAAATTACGAGGTCCGTCACCAATAGTCCTCGTATTGTTTCTAAGAGCAACATTAATAAATCATCAAGTTTTCATTTCAAACTGAAATTATAATTCATTTATATATCTAACTTATTCATACAGGATTTCATTGAAAAGTTTGTGTTCAAATTTTCAAAACACGAAAAAGAATACATTTTGTATTCGTAAAATTATCAATACATAAGGCTTTGTTTTTCCTTAAAAAGTTTTAAATAATTCTTTTGTGTTGATTACTTTTTAACTCGCTAGTAAGAAAAATAATATTTAATGTAATTTATTTAAAATGTTTCCTAATAATATTTTTCGAAATTCATACTTTTTTTGGGAGGGGGAGGGATAATATAATATTGGACCGTACACTTGCAGTATCATTGCGTCTAGTATTTTTAAGAAATCTATTGTACCTAATATTTGTTCACCGTGAAATCGCAGGCGAAATCGTATGCGTGACTGACTTCCAATGCTTGTAAGGGAATTATGTCCTCCTTATAATTATTCGAATTAAAATTTACCAAATATTATTAAAGTGCTCAAGATCACGAGTACTAAAATAAATAATACATTTCTAAATATTTAAAAGTTTCAATGACAAAAAATTAGGAGTCAGAGCTTCATAATTTGTGCTCGGGAAACAGCGAACGACCTAACTTATCCACTGGATAGTACAAACCAGAACAGATATCTGATAGGTTGGACAGTTAAGACGATTTTCCACTCGTTTCCCATCAATCGCTTTCTTCAGTTAATTTTAGCGTACTGCTCCGCGCGAATTTAAAAATGGCGCCAAACGCTCTGTTTTCAAACTCGAAGCCGTTTTAACAAGAAACAAGGTAGCGTTTGTCCGCAGACAAAAAAAAAAGTGTAAAGTCTAGTTTCGAAGAAAACGCGCAAAAAGCATAGAACAACGAAAACATATGCGATTTCCGAACTCTAACTCGTTTCAACAGGAAACAGGATGATGTCGGAACGATAATTTCCTGAGCACTGCAATCGTAAAAAAAAAAAAAAAAAAAAGACATGTAAAAATGAATTGAATAAAAAATATTGAAAACTACTGAGAAAAAAAGAACATTAAAAAATTGCCGACCTTTAACTGTGACGATCGCTAAATTTTTTCGCCGAGGTAACGATGAAACAGATAATCCGCTAACGCAGTCTGATTTTGTATTGGACGTTTGATTGCCGACCACGTTTACCGTAAGAAAACGCGAAACTCATCGTTTTCAAACCAGAAATAAAAACTCTAATACTCTTTTTATACTGATTTTTTCCTCCTTTCGGTAACATTATTCGAAACTTCTGCGCGGTTATGTAACGATGAAATTGATATTCCACCTAGGCAGTGTGATTTTGAAATGAACGCTTCACTATCGACCGCGTTCATCAAAAAAAAATTGGTCAAGTGACCAGTCCAATGAAGGCCGATGAAGAATCCAGTTTATTATGAAAAGGTGGAGACGAGAAACGGGTTCGTTATTACAGTAGGGATACCAGAAAAAATTTATGATTTCGCAACTTTTTGCATTCAGTGGTAGGGTTACCAGTTTGGCGATTTATCACCATAACAAAATTTTTTGTCCACAAAAAGATAACTGTATTAGGATCCAACCCTCTCTTCTAAAGTAAGCTCCATCCAGTTCTAGTATTAGTTTGAATTTTCCCTTCACTACTAAAATAATACGCTCCTTGCCTTATTTTTCGTTTGCATATACAATGAGATATTTTATGTCGAGATTATTAATTTCATACAATCGTGTATTCTCATCAAGAGGGCCTGTTTTCAAGATAAAAATTTTTTTTGAAAAATAAATCATCAATTTTCCACTTACAGAGAGGAGGTATATTAGTTTTGGGGAAGATACCAGTGTGATTGATTATTTATTTACGTCACACTTAAAAGCAACACTAAAATTTTTGTGACGGACCTTGTAATTTGGATTCTCGACCAAGTGGCGAAGATGACACCGGTAGTTGGCACCTCCCTCTCAAAACTTCTCCACTACGGCATCGGGAAGATTTGAAACCTCGATAAATTTTATTGAGGCAGTCGTGCATCTCAGCTCCGCTACACGACAGATCCTTAGTGACACACGGACTCGAAACAATGAGTCGACGTAAATAACGTCGGCCGCATGATCGTAACCATAACCACTAGGCTATCGTGGCCATTCAGAAAATGTTCAGATTAGAAATGAAGCGAGTAAAATTTAAGAATATAAACTGATTGTTGATCAACGCTACACTTAGAAGCAACACAGGTCTCTGCGATCCAAAAATCATGGTCGTTGTGGTTTGAGCTCTTACGAAATGCCATATAGCGGGGCTGATGCACATGAAATCTGTCGAGGCTCCATATCCTCCCACTGACATGATATGGAAGTTTGGAGAGAAGTGCTAACTCGGGTGTCGTTGACCGAGGTTGGAAACTACAAGGTCCGTCAGCAATTACACTCGAGTTGCTTACAAGTGCGCCTTTTTGAATGATCGATTAGCATCGCACAAAGAAACGGCACGAAGGTTAATGCAAATGGACCTCGCAATTTTGAGTTTCAGTCAAGTGACGAGGATGACATCCGAGCTGGCGCTTCTCTCCAATTTTCCACACCACGTTAACTGAAGGATTTGGATCCGTGACAGATTTATTTTAGGTATTGAAAAGGACGTATATTATCGGCATCTGCCAGTAACTTAACAGTGTTATTTTAGAATAAAGTAGCATCTGAATCACAAGCATCATTCTGAGGGTAAAATGTTGACCTTACTTTCTTTGTTCGTCGCAGATGTTTGTGTCATCTTGAGCAACGGAGAACACTCGCAACTTGCAGCCCTTGAACTGGGCTCTTGTCGTCAGGAGGTGAGGCAGGAGGAGAGTCAGCCCTAAGAAAAGAGATAAAGACTGATTTGAAAAAAAGAAGGGAAAAAGAAGGAAAAAAACTCTCTATAAAACTATTTTTGAATGTTATTGGACTCGTCTTAGAATAAATAAATTTGCGTTAACTATTTATGAATCCTATGATTAAAAGAAATTCTGGGTTTTGACTGAACAGCCTAATGCAAGATGTTTCCAGAAAATTTCATGCCTGAAAAAATATTCCAATGGATTGTAAAGAATAATTAAAGAAATGCAAAAATTGAAAATTAATAATTATAGTTCATACAGAATAATTAAAATTATTTGGCATATATAAATATTCTTTTAAACTAGTCAAGGGTAATACTAGTCAAGGGTAAGTTATTTGTAATACTTTTATTTCTTCTTTCGTTTCGATTTTTATTAAAATACAATGAAAAACATATAACACGAAAAATCGGTATATACGAAATAATACTGCCTACATTAATTCAAACCAATCAGCCAATTCAAATTTAGATTTTTTTATTTTTTACATGTTATGAGCTCAGTGTGAATTCAACATACGAGAGTGGTTCAAAAAGTACTTGTATTTCAAGACAGATGGCACTAATGAAGTAAATTGTTGTTTCCATTGAGTGTTTCCATCTGTTAAAGGGAATCGAAACAAATTCGACACTGATTCATAAGTTTGTTTAATTGATTGCTGCCGCGTCGAGTTGTCACCGTTAGGGAGACCTGGATTCATTGCAAAATATCAAAGCGAAAATCAAAATGTTGGGTCGCTTCTTGTTCAACTAAATCCCTGTCGATTCGATCGGGTTCGCATCTCTCTGTATTTATAGCTATTCCGGCCAGGTATGACGTCATAGAGAAAATCAGGAAAAATCCATAACTTTTGTCTTAATCAAGATTTCGGGAAATATTTAGCAATTCCGAGAACCTTCGTTTTGTCACCAAAGTCGCCAAAGTTGGAGGGTCATTGCTTGAGCTTCCCTTGGTGACCAATGAAACCTCTGTAAATATGTCTTTTCCCTGAAGAAGGTGACGTTGCGGAGAAGCAACATAGCAGGTTTGTAACAATATTTTTAATAAATTAACAGTGAACAATTGCGGAAATATTTTCACCCTACAACTATGACGTTGGGCCATTCGCGATTTTCTCTTCTCTAACCTTCGGGAATTCATTGAGATTGATTGCATGAAATAACAATTTCTTCCCAAACAAAATGAAACGTGATTATGTTAATTAAATGCAATTCGAAATAAAGTGAAGTGACGTATAAGTAAAGGGAAATTTAGAAGAGAGAGAGGATAACGAATGTTACTATCCGGTGTGGGTGACAACTTTTGACTTGTGGTGATAATAAAGGACTGTCAGGAGATTGGGACAGAGAGACCTCGGTAAGATAATTTCAATTATATTTATATGGCTTTGCTAAAATTGAGACCCGAAGAGAGCCTATTAATTTATAGTCAATGATAATAAATAATTTCGCTTGATTAATCTTGAGTCTTCTAAGATTGTTTCCTGTCGCTTAAAGTTAATACATCAAATTGAATTATGACACAAGAGCCAGATATTGGCGGAGTAGAGTTACACTACGTACGAGGGGCATCGTTTAGTTTAAATTATTTCTAAGAAATAACCCATATATTTGGATAACATTTATTCTAAATATCAATTGATCCTTATGAACATACTTTTGTAAATTACAGCTTTTCATGTTGATTCGGTTGGTTTCAGAGAAAAGTAAACTGAAGTAACCCTTAATATGGAGAAGGAAGAGTTCAATCGTTCTACAAAGACGACCTCCGAAAGGTCAAAAAATGCTGAGAGAAAGGTATTACTCGAGATAGTGCCTATGCAGAGAAGTTTTAAGAATAATAAATAAAAAAATTCTATCTCGATTATTTTTAAGTAATAATTGGAATTTCTGTGGGTTACTTCAATCTACATCTTCCTGAAACAAAGCAACATGAATACTGTAATTTACATATGTACATAAGGATCAATTAATATACAGAATACGTTTTATACAGATATATTGGTTAATTTTTAAAACTTTTTTATGTATTTCACTTGGTGTGCGTGTGTATCAGTGTGTCATCAAATTTTTGATCGTTAATTTAACCAACTTTCCATCATGCTAGAGCTCTGAAACTTTGGGAATCGTTCTTACTCGACTAACAATGTAATATTTAAACATTTGAGATAAGTTTTAATTAATATTTCAATATTTTTAATAATGCAGTTTAGCCCAACCACTTGGCGTGATTTCAAAAATTGCCAAACTTGGCGATTTTTTTGGCTGAACAATATTTAGAAGTTTGCGACAATTTTTAACTAATTTTTTCAATAATTTTTTTAATAAACTTTACCACCATATAAAAACGTTGGTTTTTATCTCGAATTATTAATAATAGTTGAAACTTCGTGTTATTTCCTCGTATATATTTCGCGCATGAAATCGATATCAGGTGCACTGCGTTTTTGAGATTTCATTTAGAAAATAACCCACCTCCATCATCGTAGAGCCACCAGACATCTATAGTGCCTTTCATTTGCTTGTCGTGGAAGAGGTTGGCCATTTTTATCTGGGTCCGAGTCTCTTCTACATTAGAAGAGATGACTATGTATGGCAAAGGAGCATCATCACCCGATGGAGTCTCCTCTAGAACAGTTTCCAAGGGAATCTTCAGATCTGAAAGTTATATGCAATTAGAATTCTGCATTATCCTTACTAAAGCTTCATTCCAAAAAACGTTTCTACTCCTCACTCGAAAAAAAATCTAAGCATTTAACATTTTGGATATATTTTATACAAATTTGTAATGTCTCTTTATTACCTAAATATACGGTATCCTAAGAAACCGATCCGTTATTTAGCGCCCGTAATATTACGGCGAATGACGTTACCAAAACATTGTCTATGAAAACCAGTGACGTGATTTCTTCGTATTCAAAGTTCGTTTTTTAACCGCGCCATCTTTTTTAACATAGACAACGTTTTAAAGACATCAACCACAGCGATATCGTGGCCGCCAGGTAACGGCTTCGCTTTTCTAAGGAACCATAATTTAACTCTTCACTCATTTTAAATCACAAACTTAAAGTTTCGAATTTAAATTCCAAGCACGGATGTATCAAAAAAATTTCAATCAGATAAAACTCTCATAGGTTATGATTCTAATCACTTTTTTATGTTATAAAGGTAAATGTTCTCTATCAGTTAACGACACATTTACGGACAATTTTTACGTAAAAATTAATTATCAAATTTATCCCGATACTCGGGTCTAAGTATATGATTATGTAATTACGGCGTAGGTTTAACTTCTGATAGACAAAGTGGGATATTAGCTCCAACAATTTCAAATAAGATTTTAAGAACCTATCCGGCAATTATTGGATGATTCTCTGGATGTAAAGTTGAATATAGACAATATTATGAGGATACAGAAAGCTGCTCTTTTAACTCATGCTTTTAGATAGCTTATGATGCTTCGGCTTCGCTATTAATTATTTGAGCCATCCAAACTCGATAAAAGTTTTGTCAAGACAGAATCAGTTAACAAACTTTAACCGATTCTATCAGTTTATTCAATTTGAATGATCACAAAACAAATCTTCTATAATGGCAGAGTGAAAAACTTTCTAGTGACTCCAACCAAAGATAAACTGAAAATTCTACGAATTTCACTAATCTCAAAAGTGGGTCCCCGTCGGGAGCCAATTCTAATCTTAGCTATCCGAAAACCCAATAACCGAATAGCCTACCAATTTTGTGAGCACAAGACTTTATCTAAACTCGCAACGTAAGAACTCGTTTTCAATCTGAATTTTCCGTTCTTTTTCTTCTTCACTGTTCACTACATTTACATATAGAAGTTTATTCAAAATGAATCAAACGATTTCAAAAAGCCATATTTTTGTAAATAAGCGACGCAAAATGTTAAGTTATACATGAATGTAAAGGGAAAATAAAGAAGTTTTTTTTACAAGTGTTCTGTATAACTTCCTTTAGTTTCACGCATAATGTCAAGTTGATATGTAAAATCCCGCTAAACGCTTTGTGAAGTGCCAGTGGTTAATGGACTGTATAGCAGCAGAAATCCGTTGTTAAAGTTCACATAAATTTCTGGGTAATGGTGGCGCATACACTTTATCTTTTACAAACTCCCAAAGGAAGAAATAGCATGGGAATCAATATCGGGTGACTTAGGTATCCAGCTGTGTAATATCGAGTCCTCTGGTCCACTACGAGGTAACTCCGTGAAAGCTTTTGAAACAACTTTCGGGAAGTAGCTTTACAAAGAATGAACGAGGGCTATCAATTGTTCACAATGTAAAATTACCATATCTTCATTTTGCATTCATGTATTACTTATCCTTCTGAGTCGTTCATTTTTGAAAATAGGTAATTTTGAAATCAGATGATTCATTTTGTATATATATATATATATAATATTCTCTCCGTAATTCAGCACTTCTCTTTTATGGTCTTTCCAGAAATCTGGCGTTTTAAAAAGAAATATAATAATACAGACATTTTTTTTATACCTTCTATTTCAATAGAATAATGCAGCCTATCTAAACAAAATAGCACATTTTTTTGCAATTTTAGTTATTTATAGTGTTTGACAGGTTATTTTCGAGTGCAGTATTAAATTTTATACAGTAATATATAGCTTTTGCTGTTTAAAACCGTTATTATTAGTAATTTTCTAGTAGTACGGTGGTATTCTGATGCGATATCTGCTGTATTACCGAATGAATACTGTTTATAACAATGCTAATTTGTGACGTCAGACTATTCACGGTGTTCTCTTCACTAACTTCTGTGACTTTTATCAATTTGAATAGCATAAAATTACAATTACTTCCCGACCAATATGAAACGTGATTAGATAAATTAGTTGAAGATAGAAATGAAGTGAAGTGATTTAAATATAATGATATATAAAGGAAATATTATTCATGAAAATAGGGAGAGATAGAGGATAGCGACTTGCTGTCAGAGAATTCTTTTTCGGATTGAAATTCTTATATTAGTTTTGTGAATTAAAGAGAGTTCCATTAAAAATATGAAACAACGTAGTTACAGTTGCAGAGAGTTGCGGCTGATAGAGAGCGAGTGAACTGGTAACATAGATAAAGAATTCTGTTTTTGCATGTCTTCAATTGGAATTGAATAGTTTTTATCTGATACATTAGTTTGAGATATGGCCACAAGAAGTGAGTAATGAAGGGAAAATGTCACAAATTTACATAAGTCGCGGATTATTCACAAGTTGAGGCTCTCAAATCAAATAACGTCATAGAAAAGTTCGTAAAGTAAGGTGAAAAGAAATACGTGAGAACCCGATGCAATCTGACTCGAAGAAAGAAAAGTTAAAATTGCAGAAAGTTAGCAATCATTTTTCTGTACGAACTAAGAGATAATTATTTATTTTGTTGAAAAAGAGCTCCACCTGGTGGCTTGAATGGGGCTATAACGTGTCCGTTCTGAGTGAAAATCGGTACAATGGGTAACCCTTCCGTGGTTTCAAAATATGAAGAGTAATCCGTTCCACCTGGAACACGTAAAATGCAGAGAGACATATGGGCGTCCACTGACTGACTGAAAATAAAAATAATTCATTAATTAAATAAGAGAAAGTTCTTAAATTATATTCATTTTAAAAATAGCAAAAACAAAATAAAACCACCTTTGACTCTTACAGTTCGTTTCAAAGAGTGAATGAAGAACATGAATATCTAAATAAGAATTTTCCCTCATCGAGAATCAGATAAATAGAATAAAATATTATATAGATAGAATTCCTTCAATTTTTTTCGTCGATAGAAAACAAAACAAAAACATAGTTTTTGAAATGTAATAAATACATTCTTCAAATAAAATTGATACGATTTTCCTTTACGTCACGCTGTTCAAATATAAAAAACTTGTATTTGCAAATAAACTTGCTATACACATACATAACTTTGTTTTTATAAATAATTTTTTTTACACATACATAGCTCTGTCTATATAAATTAATTTACTATACACAAACATAGCTTTGTCTGTATAAATAAATTTCTTTCAAAGTTCCTAAAATGTTTTTAAAAACTTGCATTAAAAGTTAAGGGTGTTTAATCTATCATTTGATAGATAAAACACCGTTACCGAGATTACCACCCTTATAGATTACCATCCTTACCCAACTCTACCCAGTACCTTTATTTGTATATTTGCATGTTTAAAACAATTACGGAGCCTTTATTTTTGTATCGTGTTTCTCACAATGTTTAATTTGGCAATGTTTTTGGCCAAATCTGCTCGACCAGTAGTTCTTGCGTTGTCATGAATCTCTCTCAATATTACTTTATATATATATATATATATATATATATATATATATATATATATATATAGTTATTTTATAAATTCTTTACATTTCATTATATTTCCATAAATTTCTTTCGGGTTCTATATACCTTTCACCCAAATTTTTAAAAAATATCTCATTCGTAGAGAATTAAATTTGTAAAAGTTATCATTCAACTTCGTCCTTTGAAAAACAGTTTATCTTATCTTGCTCGTTTATAGTTATTCAAAAGAAAACTCATAGTTCTTTAATGAAATAAAGAAATAAAATTACTAGCAACTCATTCGAAAAGAATATCTGTTTAAAATATACTTGAAAAAACTGGAATTTCGTTATATAATTTTTAATTGCGTATTATTTACATATTTTTAAGCATTTCTTTACGATATCTCGATTTTGTACACACACACTCTCTCTCTCTCACACACACACATATATACATACATACATACATACATGCATACACACACACACACATATATATATACATACATGCATACACGTACACATACACATACACAGATATATATATATATATATATATATATATATATATATATATATATATA
>BMAW01027715.1:0-79487 GCA_019974015.1 Nephila pilipes | reverse complement strand
ATATATATATATATATATATATATATATATATATATATATATATATACACACATACATGCATACACGTACACATACACATACACAGATATATATATATATACATACATAGCAATTAAATGAGAATTTTTTAAAAAGAGCAATTGAATTATTAGCATGTTTATTGCTCATTCAGATAATTCGAAGAAATTAAGGCCTTCAGTAGAAGAAATTGCGATTTATTACGTGTTGAAAATATTGAAAATTGCGAATTATTTCGGTTAACAATTCCAATTAATGAAGAAGGTCGGGGAAATATGCAGTTTATTCCAACCACTTAACATGATTTTAAAAAATTGCTAAATTAGCGAAAATCACATGGGTTAATAGATCTATGGACATCAAAAAGCAGATTAAACAGGATAGCTACATTTGGCAAAATATCCCGTCACCAACGGTGGTTGGGCTAAACTGCATTACTAACTGAAGGTCAGAGTAGTCATTCTGATTTTTTTAGTTCATAAAAACAGAAAGCATTTGGAAAAAAATTGGAGAATTTTTTTTCTGATCCAAAAACGGCATACAATAAATTTTACATGCCTTTACAAAATCACAGGAAAGTTTAGCATGATAGCAACATTATAAGAAATATATATGGACATAAAACAAATATAGCGTGATAAGAACTACATATATACATAAAATAATAATAATTACGAAATTCAAACTACGTATAGACATAAGAAATAATAAAAATAATTTTATAGGAATCAAAAGAAATTAATCATAATCTTACTGAATGATATGAAAGTAGTCGAGTGTTTCTTTACTATCACATGTCTGCCAATTTTCTTTAAAACCCATCAACAAAATATTTGGTCGCATCTTGCCAACTCCAACAGTCTATAAAAAAAAGCAAAGAAAAATAGTTAAATGTATTCCATTCAAAGTTATTAAATACCATACACAATTTTTAGAAGAATTCAGATGGATATTTTAGTAATTATTTCAATAATGTATGATAAATTTTTTTGTCGAAATAGCCGATATGATTCGATTAATTAAGGCTGCCGTCTACTGACCATTTTGATTTCGTGAACGTAATGTTAATCCTATGGAATTTCTACTGCTGTCTTTAAATCTGTATTATTTTATTTATTTGAATGCAAAAACGTGTATTCTAAAGAGCAAAATATAATGAAAAATTCTGAGGAGTTGCATTTTCTTCCAATTTTTAAAAATATTTTAGCCTTATTTTAAAGATTCTTTTGAGGTTTTCCTGGAAGTTTTACAAAATATTTTCAAAAAACGGGGGAAAAATGTAATTCACATAGGCCTTCATTATTTTTTACTCTTTCGTATGAACTTTATTGCATTCAAATAGATGAAATAGTGAGGATTTGAGGACGGTAGTAAAAATTCTATAGGATAAACGATACGATCACAAATTAAAAATGGACGAAAGACAGGAGACTTAAGTTAAACTAACTATGAGGAAATAGTGAGCATTCAATAATTTTGTAAATAATTTGAATAAAAGTCCGTGAAAAACTCTATTATCTTTATTGTAAAAAAATGACTATTAAGAATATTTTTAGCTACCCAAGGAGTTATTGTTTTAGTTAACCCGAAAATGTTGTACCTGACCACTTTTCAAAAATTTATCTTGTTTTTGCTCATATTTTTGAAGCCTGATTTCACCAGTGACGAACTTAGTTTTCAAAAATGCGTCATAATAAAATATTGGATTGAAATAAAACATGTGTAATATATGTCTGATACCTGCTTTCACCACTAATGAACAAAATTTTCAAAAATATGTCGTAATAAATTTCCCCCAAGTTTTTTATTGGATTGAAGTGAAAGAAATATAAAAATTAAGTATTTTATTTACTTATTGATTTATATAACATTATTTAGAATTTTCAGCTGTGGGGGGGGCAGCCTTTTTTTTTTAGCCTCAAGAAATTCAAACTATGTTTTTTAGTTTGGCTTTCTTCTTGGAATGTTTTGGGTTCAAATGCTTTTGATATTGATTAACTATTATTAGCCACCTAAGGGGCTATTGTTTTAGGTGGATCACTTTTGGCGTATCAGATCACTTTTCAATTTTTTTTCGTTTGCTTTAATATTAATTACATGTAGCTAATATAATATTCAATTTAATGATTTATAGTTTTATTTAATATTAATTACATGTAGCTGATATAATATTCAATTTAATAATTTATCCTTCTCATTCATGTTAATATCGGAAAAGTTTACTATTGTCCATTTCTTTATATTTCATCGTTTACTATAATTCTTATATTTAATTGAGTAAATTGAAAATAATTAAGAAAAAACTTTGCATTGAACTTTTTAATTTATTAAGTTTAATTCTTAACTTTTTCTTTTATAATTCTGTATAGATAAAGAAAAAAGAATCTTGATATAGCTAACGCATTTCTGTTTGATGTAAATTATCTTTCATAACAATTTACAAAAAATTATATTTGTCTGATATATAATTTCCTTCTTTGTCTCAAAAACATTTTCAAAGTTTAATTTTAATTATTAGTAACTAAAAGTAAGCCTTTTGGACTTAAGTCTCAAACTAAGTTTTATACTGCATAATATGTTTAATTCTTTGCACAAGAGTTCTTTAGAATAAATGCTACGTTGCTGAATCATTGACAATTAAAGGGATTTATCAAATTTGATAAATAATCTTACTTCTGTCACGCTTGTTTTGAAATAACAAACACAACTCATTCTTGATGTTGAAAATACTCGTAGATTAATATGTAAACACGTGAAAAATTTCCTTCTGATTTATGGCAACAGTAGTAGTTACATGCATTTTAAGACATGGCTCATTTAAATATGTATCGCTTTCTGCAATTTTAATATTTGAACAGAATGTTATCAATAGCTCTAATAATTTATTACCCTTTTCAATATCTTACGTTCGATAATTTGATTTTCATCGTTTTAGTTACTTTTTATTGTGAAAAGTTAGCATCTTTTTGTTTAGAGAAATCTGTTTATCATTAAGGCCTGAGAAAGTAATACTAGACCTCCTTTTTATTGTCATTTTACGTATTTTCCCAATAAATATGATTTGGTATGAGTTTATTATCATTTAAATAAACATAAAACTTATGTTTTTGCACCACTTTTTGAGGTTCTGTTTAAAGTGATTAAATTTTTTAAGCCGATGGTAAGAGATTGTTTATTTTCTAATGATGAGTGATATACAAATGAAATTTTTCTTAGACATTTTTGAGCCTTTTTTTACTTTAATAGAAGCATACTATGGAGTATTATACAATGGCGTTGATTTATTTTAGTTCAATATTTTGCTACTTAAACTTTTAACAGTTTGTTGATTGAAACGTAAAACTTCTGATGACGATTGCCTATTTTTATTTGAGACATTTTTCTGTTATCAAGTTGAAATTCCTCTTTTTATGCTCCCCAGCAGTCGAAAATTGTTAATATTTTTTTTTAAAGTATACATTTATTAGTATACTTAAAGCTCTCGTCTGCAGAGCATTTTGATTTTGTGAATGTAATGATAATCCTGAGGAATTTTTACTTTTATCCTGAAATTAAAATTATTTTATCTATTTGAATGTCTAAAAGTGCTTACGAAAGAGCAAAAAATATTGAAGGTTTCTATCGAATTACATTTTTCTCCCAATTTTTGAAAGTGTTTTTTAAAAAAATATTTTTAAAGATCGGAAACAAATGAATAATTAAAATAGGCATAAATGTATTTTTAAGAATCAGAGGACAATTTAATTGCCCAGAAATCTTCATATTTTGTTGTTCTTTCGGATGAACTATTTTGCCTTTAATTAAAAAAAATAGCCTAGATGTGAGGACAAGGTCTCATAGGATTAACATTACGTTAACTAAATCAAAATGTCCGTAGACGGAAGCTTCAAGGATATAAAACATAATTTTTTTAACTAACAATCTGAAAATCGAAACAAATACCATTATAAAGTGTGAAGCATTGAAAACACCGACAATAAGAAAACGAAGCCCAATGAATATCATAAGACAGAAAATACTTAAGTATCGAAACAATTAGCAAAATTAAAACCATAAAAAATTAAATTAAAAATTAAAACTCCTAATTACTGGAATATTTCTATTGGTTCCTCATTCACTTAGAATATATTTGTTGTGATTCTCAGATTTTTGGTAAGAACTTTTTTTTAAAATTTCTAATACACTAATAAAACGTATAAATAACAATTCATAATTAAAATTAATTGTGTTTAATAATTGTTTTCCAAATTTCAGTATTTGATGTATTTAATAACTCATTATTATTATTACTGTGGAATCTTGCAATAAAGTCTTAATAGAACTATTTCTTTAATTATTTCTTAAAGAAGATAGAGGCATTGGTTAATGATCGATCTTTGGATCGTTACCAGATCCTTTCGATTACAACATTATTTACCAGATGGTGTTCTGTCTTTTGGCAATAAAAATTTAGTTATTATCAATCGATTTTTTTTTATAATCAAGCATAGGAAATGTTAAGCATTGTATTGTCATCAATAACTCCCAATTATACAAATACACTCTATAACAACAACAAAAAAACGACGCACCAAGGAGTTGCCCAATTGTAATGAAATTTCGAAAGCAAAGACTTTGAACCGAACATGTAAATGATTAAAATTTGGTGCCCAATGAATGAATAGCGGGAGCTACAGCGCATCAGAACTGCTTACTCAGCAGGAGTATATAAGAAGCGATTCTCAATCCGATAATCAAAATTTCTGTTGCATTGAGATTTAAAATACCTTTCAACGACTGAAAAATGCTTCGCCGCAGGATTCGAGCTCATTGCTAGGAACTGTCAGAGTTTGAATGAGGTCCTACCATTGGATTGAAAGAGGCAGGTTAGGTAAATCGGAGAATCGATCGTCATATGGGTCGAAGCGTTGCGGCGATTAGAAGATGCAGGCAAGAATGGGTGGACAATGGCAGATTTCAGCGTCATGATGGTAGCGGTCGACCTATGGCCACAGCAGATCGGGAGACACATTGATTGTCAGATCAGCCGTCACAATCCTAATTTATTGTTATCAACCATCAGACGAGCGACCCGCACACGAGTGTCCACCATGACCCTTCACAGACGGCTGATAGAGCAAAATCTACGCTTGTACAAACCGTTACGCTACCTGCCACTCACGCCTGCACACTGTCGAGCCAGATTACAGTGGTGCTTGGCTCGATCAGATTGGAAGGATGCTGACTGGAGACGTATAGTGTTTAGCGACGAATCCGGCTTCCAAACGTGTCTTGACGATCATCGAAGACGTGTCTGGAGACGCCCAGGGCAGCTTGTCAATCTTGCTTTCACTATTGTACGCCGCACAGGCCCTCAACCAGGAGTTCCGGTCTGGAGTACCATTTCCCGTGATAGCCGGACCCTTTTGGTCGTCACTAGAGACACACTTACAGCACTGCGGTACATTGACGACATTCTGAGACCTGTTTTGCTACCGTTCCTTTTGCAGTACCCTGGCCTTATTTTTCGGCAAGATAATGCCAAACCACACACGGCACGTGTTACTATGAACTGTCTTGCAGCTTTTCAAACACTTTCTTGGCTAGCCAGATCTCTCTCCAATCGATCAAGTCCGGGATACGATGGGAAGGCGACTGCATCTACCAGGGAATGTTGATATTGCTCCACAATTGGAGCACATTTGCTAAGAAATACCGCAGGAGACCATCAGGGAGCTTTATCACTCTATGCCACGTCGTATGGCAGTTGCATCCAAGCTAGAGGTGGGTCAACACCTTATTGAGCTCGTTACTTTGTAACTATGTAACTCTGAAATAAATCATTAAATTGATCGTTGTCTATTCTGTACATAATTTTCTTATCCGCCAATTTTTATCTCCATCGGAAAACTTCTTCTTGGTGCGTCAGTTTTTTTTTTTTTTTTTTTTTTTTGTTATAGAGTGTATTCATAACCCTAGCACATTGGAAAATAAGTGAAAAGATAACAAAATTCCATAACAAACTTGCAAAACCTCTTTAAAAACAAGAATGAGGCTCGATAAAAGTGTTTCAAACATCTTGAAGGCAAATTATTGCTAATTCTTTGTTTTTTCATTTATATTTCTTAATAAATGAGATCTTATGATGTCTGGACATCCATTTAGAATTTTTGCTAATTTAGTCTTCTCGCTCGCGTAATGCCGGAACATTTTTAAAGAATAAAATTTACGTGTTTTGTGTTTTAACTACCGTATATTTCCAAATATAAGTCGAACCGTGTATAAACAGAGAAAGTGTTTTTTCCCTTTAGAAAAATTTATCCAAAACTAAAATCACGTATATAAGCTGAATTGTAAAAGAAATCCTGAATAATTAAAACATGTCACCAGGGAGGCAAAAATGGCGCCAAACAGGAATAACTGGTGAACGCATTCCAATCAAATCACATTAAATTAATACTCCAGGTGCCAACGAAGATAGACATAACTCAGTAACGGGGTTTACATTGTTAGTCAAGCTCAAATTTTCCCAACATCACACAGACTTTTTTTGGGGCGATGATTCAACAAACCAGTAATATGAACGCATTCGAATATAAAACAACTCATTTTCATAAAAAGAATGACCAGATATATAAGCCAAAGAAATAGAAATGTGCTATATTTTACTATTTATTGCCAGTGCGTGACTAATAAAAACATACCTACGTTTTCCACGATCTAGCGAATCCTTGCATAAGCCGACCGCTGTAATTTAGTTTAGAAAAAATTCTAAGAATTCTCGGTTCATGCTGAAACATTCGGTACACTGTTTTTACTATAAAAATATAATATGTAATTTCAATTGCCAATAGTAAAATTTTTAATAGTTTTTAAAGTGTTATGAAAAAATTATTTTTTTAAAATTCTGAATAAGAATTTAAGCAGATAGTCTTTGCTGAAATGAAAACAAGATCGAGTGAATAAATATGGACTATCTTTAATCATTAAAATGTGTAATAATCAATAGAAATCGTTTCGTTATAAAATTTTCTGATGTTCTTGGTGTGAAGGTAATTGTATTTCTTACTTCAATTTCTCTGTCATTTAGAATTAAAATATTTTTTCCTGATATATCCAATACTTTTCAATAAAAAAGATAATTTTTCTTTTGATTTCAGAAAAATTTCGTAAAGAAATAAACTAAATAATTTTTTCCCCATATTTTTTGCATAAATACACAGTTTCATTCTTCACGTTATAAAAGTGAGAAGAATTAATAAAAATTTCAATAAATAAGAAGGTACTTGTAAAAAGGCGAAATAGAACACATCATGTCGGTATTTATATATAGCAAAATAGAAAGATCCATTTCTAATTTTCTAATACCACACTTTCCATTGATAGCACAGAATATCCCTTCGTACGGAGATATTTTTTTTTTTTTTTTCGGAACATCCCTTCATTTGTCAAAATTTTCCATTTTTGGAGGAATATCCCATCATCTGGCAGTGTTTTTCTGGTTTGACGAAAATTGTCACAAGTACCGATAAGAAACAGTACACCCCACTTCTTTGTGAGTTAATTCGACTTTAATGTACTTCAAACATAATAAGGTCTGCACATAAATTTAGTGGGAAATAACAACTTTTATCCTGATCAAGGAAAAAATGAAACACTAATGAGTTAAATGAGAAACCCTAGCCTCCACTCACTTTTGAATTTCATAATTTTTGTCGGCAATTTCATTTTTTATTCTGCTTCAAACAGATTATTATAATTCATTTTTACACTGACTTCGCCGTTATATGAGCACCTCGGTCGCAAATCTACCTCCTAGCACGTATCAAGGTTTCTGCTACGATGTTTGGCAAATTGGAAATGTAAGCTAGCTACATGTTAGGTGCCGAATATCTGCTCTATTATTGGTCGATGCTTCGCTGCCATTGGCTTAAGCGAAGGAAGGCAAAGTTGGTGCTGTTGGCCTAGTCAGATATCTTGAGGTAGGATAGATATCTCGATCAAGTTAGATATTTTGATACTAGAAGTCAGATATCTTGATACTAGAAGTCAGATATCTTGATACTAGAAGTCAGATATCTTGATACTAGAAGTCAGATATCTCGATACTAGAGAAAACTTAGCTATTAGTCAAAGGAGCCTGGCGTTACTGGCTTCTCAGAATATAATTTATTGTGAATAAATTTTTGCGGGAAGGACATGCCCGATACGGTATCATGTAATTAAATCATGTTTGAAAATAAGACAAAGAAAATAAGTTTTTTAAAGTAGAAATTAATTGGAGGAAAATGAAAAGAGAAATTATAAGAGTTTTATAGTATTAAGGTATTTCATAGGATTTACAAAAATATTTGTCTTGTTCTTTTCGAGTTATGATAGACAGGACATTTTTCAAAATTTGTAACATTAATCTTCTCAAAAGTTGCATTTTCACCTGTAAATAAAAAGGATCTACCTGAATTAAGCTAGAGACGCCATTTTCAAGGGAGTCTGCTTCCATCAAACTGTAGAAGGCCTTGACCTTGCGCTCTTGAAGCCATTTCGAATTCAGTTCTTGGATGAGGCGACGACTTTTCCAGTCGAGTGATTCCTGCAAGAAATAACATTCATCTTTACCTCATAAGAAATGTCTTCACATTGCTGGTTTTGCTTTTCTCATAACAACTGATAGGTTGAAGATTAATTATAAATATACGTGAGTGATGCGCAGAAAATTGAGGGAACTTAGAATCGATATTTTATCATTAACAAATATTTTTGTGATATGCGTAATTAGTTTTTTTTAATTAAAATTTTTGTCACTATACTCAATAAACTCTATTAAAAGGGAATGAATTCAGATATAATTATACAAAAGTTTCCTTTAATAAAAAAAACTTTACGAAAATTAGAACTAGCTACATTAATTTGCTTATCATACGCGATTTTAACCCTTTTAAGCGTAAATATTAAGTTGAGTCATAATTAACTTCCGGGGTATTTTTATCAGACATTTATTTTGCTTTCATTAAATAACAAAATTATATTAATTTGTTACGCATTCACAACTGTTATGTATGATTTTCTCCCATCTTCTTGGCAACTTATCAAAGATTTAAATTAAAAACATGAGAAAACAAGTATAATAAAAGAACAATTTTTTAAAGTCAATTTCTACTTAGGTCAACAAAGATATTTTTTTATTTCAGTTACTTTTTATTAAATAATTACAATTAATATAAATATGTATAGACATATGACAGAATCACAATATTAAGAGGCAAAAGAAAATTTTTTTCAGCGATCTACCAGCTTCGTCATTGACGGTATTTATTCCTAAATTTATATCCTGATAAACAGCTTAAATAAGAGAATTTTTTTTTATCCTATATAAAACTAAAACTTATTATTTGAAAATCAAATAAAAAAATTGCATGCTTCGACCCGAATATATGTAGATTCTACGCCGACGCTCTACCAACTCTACTCTATCTCAATTCATCCGGTAAATTAAATAGTTGGAATGCAGTTTAGCCCAATCACCCTTGGCGACAGGAATTATTTGGCGGTATTTTGCCAAATGTGGCTACCCTGGTCCGCTTCGCGAACTTAACGTTCAGCCAAAAAATATCACCAAGTTTGGTACCAATTTTTGAAATCACGTCAAGCGGTTGTGCTAAACTGCATTTTCACCAAATAAATTTAATTAATGATTTTATTGAAAAAACTGTATTAACATCAAATGTCATCCACAACAAGTTTAAAAAAATGTATTTGAAGTTGAGTGGATGAATAAAAAGTATTTTAATGATTAAAAATTTGAACAAGCTATATATATATATATATATGGGGAGTGTGAACTAATTGTAGGAATTTAAAGAACAGTACTTTTGTGATATGGGCGCATATCTGCAGGCCAATATCTTTGGTGACGTGCCCTGCGAAGTCTACCAGTTGCGGACGGCTGCTTGTGTTGCCAGATAGTACAAGAACAGCAGGTCTGCGGAAACAAAACAAGAATAATTAGCTTTTAAATAAGGTTTTCTCTAAGTAATAAACAAATAACAGTATCTTATAAATTTAAAAACAAAAGTACCGAAGCTTACCTGTAGTTCTTCACATGCTCCTCCACTCTAGTCAGTTTGTTTAAATAATGTAAGGCGTTCCTGTAGGAATATCCTTGGAAAGATGATCCCCAATTGATTTCTGAAAAATCAATGAAATTTAAGATTTTACTGTTACGTGTTATATAACTATTTTAGTAAAATCATTTAAAAAGATATATTAAAACAACTTGAATCCAGTAACTAGGTCATATGCAGGTTCTACTACCATTCGATGTTTTTAGTAAAGTGTAGGAATCGGAAGAAAAAAAAGTCATTAGGCAGACAACTGATAATAACTAAAAGTACTTTGATTTCGAAAAACGTAAAAAAGAAAGGCATAAACTCCAGTTCAGTTTAAGTGGGAGAGAACACACGATAAAGTAAAATTATATTAAGCCAATCAAGACCTACAATTCATTGTAGTGTGGAGGAAAAGAAGAAATGGATTTCTATGAAAAATAAACTCGAGAATTTCAGTTCAGGAAAGATTTTTCCAGTAGGTATGTTATGTTGATGCGATTCATTAATGTTTGTTAAATTTTTAAAGCAAATTTTCTTTCTAAGAAATATATAATTGATAACGAAGTCATACGAGATTCCAGAATTAATTTAAAAACTACTTAAAGAAAAAAAGAACATCTTTAAAAGCTTAGGATATAAAATTCCAAACTTTTTGGTCTGCTGTCGTGTTCTCGGGAAAAAGATACCACTCCTTTTCAAAAACGCATTTATTCCTCATTCTTAATTTTAATTCTTCGGATGTGAGTTTTCAGACCATTAATAAATAACTAAAAATACTTCCAAAAGTCAAAAACAGAATATAATCAGAAACATTTCTTTTTTTTTTTCACTCTTTCGAATGCATAATGTTCCAGGTGATTGGAAGCGATCTAGCTTGGAGGAGAAAATTCCACAGGATTAATATTACACTCTGAAATTCAGACTTTGTTTTGCCGCAACTTTACAGAAAGCTTTTATCTTGCCGTTATCAGAGCAAATTTTAAAACGTTTTTATTAAAACATTTTTCTGTATTTCACTTGGTGTGTGTGTGTGTGTGTGTGTGTGTGTGTCATCAAATTTTCGAACGTTAATTTAACCAACTTCCCATTAAGCTAGAGCTCTGAAACTTTGGGAATCGTTCTTACTTGCCTAACAATGCAATTTTTAGACATGTGCAACAAGTTTTAACTAATGTTTTCTTAAATAATGCAGTTTAGCCCAACTACTTGGCGCGATTTCAAAAACTGGCACCGAACTTGGCAATTTTTTATTTTTTTTTTGGCTGAACGTTAAGTCCGCGAAGTGGACCAGGGCAGCCACATTTGGCAAAATACCGCCAAATAATTCCTGTCTCCAAGAGTGGTTTAACTAAACTGCATTACAACCATTTAATTTACCGGATGAATTAGTTTTAGTTAGTTTTAACGTTTTTATGTATTTCACTTGGTGTGTATGTATCAGAGTGTCATCAAATTTTCGATAGTTAATTTAACCAACTTCCCATCAAGCTAGAGCTCTGAAACCTTTTGAATCATTCTTACTCGCCTAACAATGCAATACTTAGACATTTGAGACAAGTTTTAACTAATATTTCAATAATTTTTTTTAATAATGCAGTTTGACCCAACCACTTGGTACGATTTCAAAAATTGCCAAACTTGGTGATTTTTTTTTTTTTGGCTAAACAATATTTAGACATTTGCGACAAGTTTTAACTAATATTTCAATAATTTTTTAAATAAACTTTGCCACCATATAAAACGTTGGTTCTTATCTCGAATTATTAAACATAAACTTTGTTGATCGATCCAGCACATATACAGTAATTTATGCTGCGACTCGTTCATGTACTAGTCAAAAAGTTACGACAAACAAAGCTATTATATACAAATTTAGCTACTTTTTATGGACTGATACTATTTAAAAGACATTTAAAACTGCTCGTTGAAATATATGTTCGATGATTTTTACTATTCATCAAGTCTTTCAGCTTGGTTTTGCGAATATTTCCCATGGAAAGGCGTGGCACAACTGGTTCTCTCATAGCCTCCTAAACCTGATTTGGACAATAAATTCTCCCTTAGATTTCTTTAACGCCCATAGGCGGATAGTAACTTCCTCTTTGGAAAACACTAATTTAAGGTATAAAACGATTAAAAAAATATTAGAATTAAAATTAATGACATATTTTTTTTAATTTAAAAATATTAGAATTAAATGAATAAAAATTTCAGAAACAAATTCTTGCTTAAATAGCTTGCAATAATTACCTCTGCAAGTTTTTTAATTGATTATCAGCTATTTACCTTACAGATTGTAATTAATCAAAAGCTCATTAAGTTACGAATTTTAGTTAATTTAATTGACATCACTGTTGGATTTTCAACTGATCAACAATAATATACAGCTAGAAGAACAAATTATTCTTACCAGGACAGGTCTTTGCGATGTAGATGTAAAGGGCTATTACCAGTACATCAGTGACTAGAGCAGTGATCCAATTCATGACGAACATGATGACCACACACAGAAGAGCTCCCAAGAGACTGAGCCATAGATTATAGTACCGAAAACCAGGCCGGAATCCTGTAAGAATGGAATCAACTTTGAAAAGCATTGAATCAATATTTTATGGGTTCGTTAATCGAAATTGAATCATTAAACGAATACGATCGATGATTTTCATGAAGAAAAAAAAAAATGCTATGTGATAAAAACTAAGAAAGACTTTTTTTTTAAAAGAAGTATTTTACATTGGCTTATATGAAGTTATTTTGAAAAAAGACTCGATATATCTTTTTGGATATTTGAATGTTAAACTGTTTTGGAAATATTAAACTAAAACCAGTAAAAAAAATTTTCAATGGGTTTTCTTTAACTCACATTCTTACTTTGTCTGGATCAAAACTTTATAAGCTCTTTGCTCACATTTTAAAGCGCTCAATTAGACTGAAATTTACTTTTCACGATTGTTTTGGATGACAATACATCCTAAGGCTTGAATTTGATAACCTCATTTATAGAAATATCCATTTCCGACGAGAGGGGTTTATGAGTTGAGCAAGTTAAAACGAAGAGTAAAGTGTGTAGAAATAAAAGTATAGAATAGTGTAGAAAGAAAAGTATAAATTAGTAGTATAATCTTGGGGTACAAGAATTGTAAAAGAGACAAGCTAAAACCCGATAAACTTCTAGAAAGTTTCCAGTAAGTGACGATATTCGCTCGTCCTTAATGGTCTATATCCGTGTGAAAATAAAACTTGGGGCAGGATGTAAGGAAAAAAGTACCATGATCTTTTTATTTCTACTGCCAGATACAAAAATGACACTAACCCCGAAAACTCTCAAATGTAGTGAATACCTAGGACCTTCGGCGTAAAATTACGGGATTCTTATTTCATAATTTAAATTCACTTCTCATCTTAGTTCAAGGAAAAAAGTTAATTTAAGAAAGTAGCTTAAAGTTGTTTCTATTAGAGAGAGAGAGAGAGAAAGTGCAGAGTACTCCAGGAATGACTGAGGTCTGGTATGAAGTTATTACAAATTAGTTCCATAAACTAGAGTTTTAGGCAATAAAAGAAAAACTTATCTCTTGTTATGTGTTAGAGGGACCGCATTTTGCTAGTAACTATCAGTGAAAGCGGAAGACAGAAATGAAAGAGGTACACAGTTAATTAAACTGCGATTTATATCCTTATTTAAAATAATTATTTATTCACTGAATATCGTTAATAATTTTCCATTAACTGCCATTTTCGATACGAATCGAATACGATAATCGTAAATAAGAAATAATTTTTAGAGGCAAAAGTCTGTACAATCTCAAATTATTCAAACAAGTTGTTTTGAGGAAAAAAGAAATGCTAATGTACATAAATTTACTACCTCATTGACTGATAAAACCCCGCAACAATTACTTGCTGCTGCATGCGAAGTATCAGCTGACGTCATATTGCTCTTGAAAGTTTATGAGCTTTTGAAATCTGAATCTGAGGTTGACCAATAGGACTTAGATTGTGTGATATAATCCATCAAACCCCGATATAGCGGGGAGGGAGATTGATGATTCAGCGCACTTAGATGATTGTGGTAAAACTGAAGATGTGTTTAATTCGTTTTTATTCATACTGGACGCGTGTGTGGACTATTGCACGTATGAACTTGTGGCAGCGATTGGTAATTAAAAGGGAGGGGGACAATATTAATTAGAGATCAGGAGGTAGAAGAGGTCACGCACACAATTTTTTTAAAATTTTGCTGAGAAATGGTAAGTTTTTGATGCTTTCAGAGTGAATTTGGTCAGAAGTAAGAATTGAGTGAACACCAAATATACTGTTGTTTAGATTTTATACTGATGTGTGTTTGTATTTACTTATTTTTGAATTTTGATTAAAACCATATAATATACATAACTATCATCAAAAGAACAATATTACACACATATTACAATTAAATGGAAGAATTTCGAAAAATAAAATATGATAACTGTCAATTTTTATTTTAAAAATATAGCAAAAGAGACTCAAGAAAAAGAGAATTCGCCTAAATCCAACAAGTGAGTTTACTCAGGGCCTTGTTTATACCCCCTTAACTCTACAAAATATGCAAGAAAAAAAAAGTTCTTTTACAGATTGCTTGCGCAAAATAACATTTAAATAGGTGTTCAAAGCGATACTCTTTCTGCGGTTGGACGTGTTCCCGCCATATAGGGTATGCTTTTCTATTCCATTACGTGGGGAGTACTGTTGACCTTGAGCATTGGGAAATGATTTGTATCTTCGATCTGCTGGATTCTGCCGAAAACCCAGGCTTTTGTTGCCTTGATCCTAAACTTTGATAGCTAATTAACAATTACGAAAAATTATTCATTCTGCACTTTAACTTTATTTTAATTTTAATTATGAGAGGGTAAAATTTAAATAGAAACCACATAATTTTTGGCCGTTGCCGTTTCGATCTGCCGGCCCGGAGAAAATTTGTCTGTTCGCTTTTTGCAGTGCAAGTAGACCAAAAGGGATTCTTTTCAGACTAGTTATTAAGGCGGTTTTTTTTTATTTCTGTTGCCGTTGTGCTGAAGAGACAGCTGCTTATTTCCCCTATCCAGTATCATCGCGATGATACGATGAGGCACATTCTGGACGATATTTTTAGAAAAGGTTGTTTTTTCAGACATTACTGTAATTAATAATATGCATCCCCTCTCTATTTTTTGGGGGGAGGTAGTTTCCTTTTGATATGATCGACTATCTATCAGAGATGGAGTGTCTGTCTGAGGCGTGCACTATGACCAATATTAATTAGTTGCGATTTTCGTCAAGTTGTATTAATTAGACACACAGAGGCAAGATTTTGCATCGTAGGTACATGCAATCAGTAGTTCTAGATTGTGCTGTCATCTAGTGTATCACATCTGGGACACAACTTCAGCAGCTGGCTGTTTTCCCGCCTTCTCGAGGGATGATTTTCTACTTCGGGGAAGGATTGTTCACATTGAGTACCGGCAGCGTTTCGAACCTTCAGTCTTTGGGAATGCAGAAAATTGTCCATTCACTTTTTGCTGTGCTCTTAGCAATTATACCAAGAGGGATTCCCCTTTGGAAAAGAAGACATTTTAACTTCTGCACATAATATTTTGAAAAAAAAAAGACGAATAGAGGAAAATAAGTTTTTCCGAGTCATATGATTAGTCTCTTTGTTTAAGACAACAATAAATTTCTTTGTTTTCAATTTGTGTAGACTTCCGCGCCTTCATCCACTTAAGTTACCCTTACTCACAACACATGCTACACCTACTGCGCAAGTCTCCATTAATTGCTGTGGTGACTTACAAAACAGCTAGACGCAAAGCATGCGTCTAACAACCATGGCACGAAGCATGGCATTGAATGATGAGCATATTTTCTCTAAGTAATTTGCTTAATAATTACAGAAACTAAAAGAAAGATAATTAGAGGATTTTTATTTGCTCTATATTATTTGTCCCCCTCACACATTGCATTTTTCGCCCAACCTCACAATACCAATTCGTACAATGCAATAAACGGAAAAATAAAATATATTCTACTTTTATTGCAGGGATTTGTTTCAAGCCCCGCTCCAGGTCCCACATTTTTTCGAGACAGCTGTGGTCTGTAGGAGTGAAATTCGAAACCTTAGATACGGTGATATCCTGATTTTTATTTCTTATATATTCATGATTTGAACATATTTTAACATTACATTATAAAATAAAAATAACAGAATAACAGAAGCAATATCTATAATTTAATTATTTATTCTCCTAACCTCCTTACCTGGCGATTTAACGTATGATGCGTGGAAGCAAGAGAAATTAATAAGTCCGTTTGCAGCCATGAAAAAGTTGGAAATAATTGGAGCCACAGCATTTAAGTCACCTAACAAGAAAAGAAGAAAAACATCACAGCTTTTGTTACTGAAATTTTATATTGAATGTATTAAAACTCTTATTAATTTATTGTTGTCATTAATAATAATTACATTTAACGGTTATCGTTCTTGAATGTTTGAAAGAAATGAAACGTTGTTGTAATCGAGGAACTGCAAAAATGTAATATTATTTAAGACACACACACACACACACACACACACACACACATATATATATATATATATATATATATATATATATATTATGGGTGGTTGGGTTGTGTAATACATTAATAGATTAGATTTAAGATTGTAAAGCAGCTCAATACTAATTTTAAAAATTTTAGAAAACTAATTTTACAAAGAATTTTGTACAGCAGTTTAAATTATATAATTAATATTTCCTTATGCTTACATAATAATCATTTTGAGTAAGAAAATTTTTATTTACCGTAAAGATATATTAGAATATCAAGATAATAATTTCAAAATAATACAGCTTTAAAATACAAAAATTTCTGACACACTTTTCAATCCATAATCATAAAAAATAAATTATTACGCAATATGGAAAGTAATTCAGAAATACTAGCTTTTCATTCGGAAATAATAATAATAAAATGTGTATTAAAATTAGACAACTATGTATGATTAAGAATGAACTGACGAATTGTATCTGGACCACACATATTTTATTTAAAAGAACTGAAACAGAAAAACGGCCCTCTTCAACCTAAAATCGAGTTTCAGCGAGTAATGAACAAAGACGTAATTTTATCTCTTTCCATTAGAAAAAAAAAGTTAATGACAAAAACGTTACAACATATGCATATTCGACTCACCAATAACTGTGAAAACAACGGCAATCACGAATGTCAAGACCAATCCTCTTCTGGGGTCATTATCTTTTCCATAGCCCTTGCCGAAACAATTCAACCAAGGGATGATGCCGTCCACGCACAGAGCCTAGAGGAAATGTAAAATGGAAATAAAACGTCATTTAAATTTTTATTGAAGTACTATATTTGCTGAAAAATAAGACTGAATGGGGAAATAAACCCTTGGAAGACTTTTCTGGACACAGAAGGTCGTTTGTACTTAAAAATTATACATGGTGTCCCTCAATCAACGAGCAGCAGCTTTTAATTTTAGATGGTTCCTGTTAATCTCTTTGAATTCCCAAATGAAGGACCCTCTGAAGTTTTTGAACATTTTATTCCCAGAAATATCTCCAGTTCATAGGGAGGAAAGAGAACTTCATTTCTCTTTTTGTTAACCCTTTATTCCTCCCAGCGACTAATTTAAATGAAGTTTTTCTCCAAAATTGGCAGATATTTCGCAGAAACACTCCCCAAACACACTTACGAGGCACACACACACATACACAAGAGAAACACACTCACACTCTTCATGGAAACTTCTTTACATCACCAAGAAAGAAATCAATCTCTATTTCTGGGATACCACTACATCACCTTTCCTCTTTCTAAGAATATGTGAGTTTCTGTTAAATGTTAAATCCATACTTACTATTGAATAAATTTAATAAACTAATAGCTGCACTGTTAGTCCTTTATTATTTAAGAAATATTGTGTTATAATTTATTTTACTCATCTTTGATCGGAGCTTGCTTTCTACTTTACGGATTTCCTCAATTCCTCCACCATATGGATCATTTCGCTTTGTTATAATTTCGAATTGCGGTTAATTCATAATTCCCAGTGGAAAAAATAACATTTAATCTCAGAATCAAAGCACCGTATCAATAGAAACGATTTTGTTGTCAGTTTTGTATGCATATGTACCATATTTTTACACCTAATGTCTTCTAATAGCTTTGGGAAAGCCTTAATCGATTTTTCAGGCATTTCTGAAAATGATTTCTAATCCTTTCATTGTTATGAATTTGGTAAGCTGATTTTGAAATGTGACATAAGGCTTTGTCCTTAAGTTTTACTCAGACAGCGTTTTTCCTATACAAAACTGGAATGCCTTGAATAAATATTGGATTTAAAAAGTGTTTTTGATACTATTGCGATTTTTCTTCAGGATTTCAGTAGAACTTCTTTGAGTCGGATCCATTTAACTCAAATCTCCAGATAACCCGGATCGATATGCACGGATAAATACTTTTTTTAAACTTGAGAAGCAATCTGTGTAATTTTTCAAAGCATTTAATTGTTTCATCCACGTATTTTGAAAAACTATTTCTCTTTACTTTAATCTAAATGCTATGAATGAAATAAAAGGGTAGGGGACGACGGCTTTACAAATATCTTGTGCAACGTCAACATAAATCTTTATTTACATTCCTTATCACCGGCGACAAATGACATATGTTGCTACATTATCTAAATAGAAAATGCAATAAAATAACTTTAAGCACACTTCTATTGCTGGCAAAATAAACGTCTTTATACTCATATTCAGTAAATAGGATTCTTACTCCATTTATTTATTATAAAGATTATTTTCTCTTAGTACGTTTTACTTTATTTCATTTTTTCACAACCTCTTGTTAACTTGGATTTTGATACCCAGGCCAGTTTTGGAGGTTATACTTAACGAGGTTTTACTGTACTTGAAATTTTTTATTCTGTTCTTACATGATGTTTTAGGAAAAAATAATACTGTCGCAGTTATGAATCGTTTAAAAAGATATTCAAAACGAAGCAACCTTTATTAATATTATTCATTTCTTCAAAAGTGTAGAAACTCTCTCGATTTCAGCTGCCATCACTCAAGACTTTCGACTACCGGCCATTTTGATTTCGTGGAATAATGTTAATCCTATGGAATTTCTTCTGCCGTTTTCAAATTTATACTATTTTATTTATTTGAATGCAATAAAGGGTATCCGAAAGAGCAAAAAAAAAAGTGAATATCTCTTCAGAATTACATTTTCCTTCTGATTCTTTTTAAATTTTTTTATCTCCATTTTAATAATTTATATTGTGTATGTATATCCGAATTTTAAAATATTCTAAAATATTTCCAAAAATCAGATAGAAAATGAAATTTCGCAAAAAACTTCATTATTTTTTCGTCTTTCGAATGCGCACTCTTGCTTTCAAATAGGTAAAATAGTATAATTGTGCAGATTTGAGGATCGTAGAAAAACTTTCATAGGATTAACATTACGTTCATGAAATAAAAATGATCGATAAACGGGAGCATTAAATCAAACCATATTTTCTTCTACTGACACTTCAAATTTCCTTCTGATGATTTTCGTACAGATTTCTGTAGTCGTATTTTTCTTATTTAAATGTGTTTAGATAAAATCATGAGAGCTTAAGGCTCAACAATAAAAAAAAAATTTTAATATTTTTGAAATTTTTTTTTTAATTTTGAGATGATATTCTCAGTCTTATTTCAATGCTATTTTAGAAAGGGGACTCTTTCAAAACTCGAGAATTGATCATCTTTATGATGTCTGGAATGTCTAGACTTAAAACAATTTTAGGGTAAAACCTTCTAGCGTTTTTTTATATGAAAAAAATTATCTAATCCTTTTTTTCCTTTTACAATTTAATTTATGGTGAATTAATTTCTTTGAAGTAATAAAATCATGATTTATTCAACGTTTTACAATTTTGTTCTTATGAATACATTTTCTCGGAAAATGCATTTGCACAGCTCAACAACCATCTATCAAATGGGAGCCATTCTGAATATAGAAGTTTTACTTTTTTTCTTGCAGTTAAAAAAAAAACAAATTTAGCAAACGATTCCTACCAAACATTTCAATCTAAAAATTCAAATCAAGAAAAAATTAATAATTGTAAAATACAATTCTAATGTGCAAACGACTATTTTTTACAAAAGCTCTTTCAGGAAAATAAGCCTTAGTCAAAATAGTCACACAGACGAGTGCTTTTTAAAATATTGCATCACACAATGGATGCTTTGAATTATGAAATAATAGTATTAATGTATTATTAAATATCTTAATAGAATAAATTATATTAATAATGAAATCAATTCACTTAATTGGAATAAATATGGGACAGAAATGTAAACTTCTGTACGCGTGGAAAAAACACCTATATACAGTCTGATAGGATGTCATAGAACGACAGCATCGCCCCTATTCGAAGAGCAAGATCTGTTAAATGCTAGATGAGAATGGCATTTCAAACCATTTCTTTTTATTTTAATCAGATTTGAATTGTTAAATGCTTAATTGGAGATAATATAAACGATTTTCGCGTGAATAAAAAAAACAACCTATGTTAAGAATATTGGAATTTATTTACGATATGAATACTATAAATACATAAAATTCAAACTTTAAGGAACTGTAGAAGTGCAACTTAACGATTCTGTTGAACTGAGCGACAGAGCTTCGTCGCCAAGGTTCCTCTGCGATTGGGGCATTCTACAAAGATGTTTTCGATCAGCATTTGAAACTAATGCGGCGCGTGAGACCCGATTTCTTGGACAATGGCGCCACTTGCACAACAATGCATCATCTCATAAGTCATCCTTGTGCAGTATATTTCGTCAAGAAAGCAGGTTGTGTTCATCAACCACCCTTTTAACTCACCATCCCCAAACCCCGAACTATATTTTACTTCCCAAGTTGAAATTGAAGCTGAACGGGCCACGGTAGGAGCCGATAGAGGAGATTGAACCTGCGATGATACATTTTTCGAGTGGAAGTGTTCCACAAGTCTTTTACGTTTCTGTATACATAAGTTCCAAGTGTTGCATTGAATTGTGTAGACAATGTAAAATCCTTGAATCAAATGTTCGTGCATGCTCTGGGTTATATGGTATTTCTGCGATCAGATCTAAAATATGTTGAATACATTGTGTATTCTTTGAAAATAATCCCAAAAGCATCCTACGAAGCAAAAATTATTTTCGGTAGAAGTAAAGCAAGTGTCCTGCCATTTTAAACCTTAGGTAAAGAAATATGGAGAGTACCTGTAAAATCCTGGGAGCGCTGACGATGGAGACCAGGGCAGAAGACAAGGTAGCCGCGAAGATACCAGCATAGATAAGAGGCCCAAAAGCTGAAGACATCTTCATCACCTGCACATGAATAAACTCAGTTACATTTCAATTATGAAAAATATTCAAACGACAAAATAATTCTATCCATTACCTTTCGTGACATAAAGATTAACATAGAGAAGAAGTAAATATTATTTAAAAGAAAATGCCAAAATAACTTTAATTCTTACAAACAAATTATACCATGAATGTAAAAAAGTGATGTGTAAAAGATATCGGAACTGGGGTTAGTGGCGAATTAACGTAATAGTTGGATTATACGAGTGCTTTTAGTTGATTGACAGACGCATTTGTGAACTCATCGTGCTGCATCAGTTAGTAAAGTCTTTAGTTTCGGAAGCTTTGCGAGAAGTTTTTCGAATGCACTATTCGTCACGCAGAAAGAAAAGAATAGAGCCCCACTATCCAAGTTATATTTAATTTTGGGTATTAATTTTGATAATGAGTTTCATTTATACAGGAATCAAAATTCAGAATCAAAATTGTAACTGTATAGGATCATTAAAAACTTTTTAGACAACTGATGTACGATGTTAGGTGCATTTTCGAAAAATTCAGCTACAAAATAATAAAATTTTTTCAAGAAATATGTAGAAGTTTCGTTCAACTCTTTAATCTTCGATATTTGGGAGTGAACTTGCGAGAGGGGTGATAGACGTGTCATTGAGGCCGGTGTGCTTTCCGTTGAGTCGTGGGTTCGAGTCCTGATGTCACTAAAAACCCATCGTGAGGCCGATGCACGACGTTAAATCCCCCAGGGCTGAAAATCCTCACATAGGGATTGCGATCACATTTAAGAGAGAGCTCAGATAATATCCTCGTCACGTCACCGAAACTCAAAATTTACAAGGTCTGTCGCCAACAGCCCTGGTGTTGCTTCTGAATGCGACGTTTATAAACAATCATTATAATTTGAGAAGGAACGTACACATATAGCATAATTAGACATGCAAGCAAAGAATATATAATAAAAATTTTAAGAAAAAATTTATGAATATGTAATAAAATTTTTATTCAAGCAAAAAATGGATAAAAATTTTAATGAAAAATTTATGAAATAAATAATAATTAAAGATTGGGAATCATTTTTATTTTTAAAGGCAACTTATTTTTCGAGTAGAACGGACGTTTAAGTTTTGAGATGCTTATTAAAGTAAATTTACTACACAAAAGCCTTTTTTTTGTGGAAAAATATTAGAATATCAGATCATTGGCATATTTTGTGATTAATTGTGTAATAAATTCCAATGCATAATTTTCAAATTCATATTAAGTTACTCGGGTTTTTTTCCGTTTTTGTATACGAGTATGATAATTTTTCAATTCTTTTCATCATCTCTTTTTAATTCTTTACACCCTGAAAATCCATTAGCATTTTTAGCAGTGCGTTTATTGCATCATCATTCATATCATAAACTTTCCGATATCTGCGATATATGTTATGTGTTTCTCGGTTGGGTTTTCTCCTAAGCGAATTCTGTTCAATAATATAATATTTGCGTTAAGAATATCTGTATGAGACTTTTCTTTAAAAATATTATTCTGTTTCTTGTTACAGAAAGATTTACGCTACCATAATGTACTCAAGTACTGAAAAAGGACTTTTATGAAATTTAAGTTAAACGATATAAAATATTTAACATCATTTACTTAATAGGTATCTCAAGTTTTTATTCATCATTGAAAGGTTCAAAATTACGAGGTCTGTCGCCGAAAACCCTCGTGTTTCTTCTAGTGCGACGTTAATAAAATAGACCAACCAACCATTCATCACTGGAACGAAATCTTTTTTTATATAATTTGTTTTATTTCACTCTCTGAAATGGCGATATATTTTTTCTTACCTCAGCATCAGTCACGCGTGAAAAACAACTTCAAAGAAATATGAAATAAAAATCACACAAATTTAAAATGTCTGTATAATACGCATCGTATTTTATCGATAAATTTTATATATTTAAAACGTAGTTTTTGGACTAATAAATCTCTTCTGAATACATGTCATAATATTTTTGAAAGTTTTTCCGTTCATTTTATAGTAAAAAGTTTATCGCCACAATTTATTGACGGATTACGCTCTGATGCTTCAGTACTTTTTTTTGTGTTTTCAGTTATTTTATTTCCTCTAACATTAAATTTGAAAATCTCGCAATTGTAATTTTACAATAAGGAGGGTTTTTTTTTTAAAAAAAAATTATTTTTAAGTATCACAGATGTCTCCGACGCAATAAAATACGCCAAGCACCAATTACCAAGTTTAAATATATCCTTTTTTCAATTAAAAGCTACGGAAGTAAAATTTTAAGTTTCCCGTCTGAAGGCCATTTTGATTTCGAGGACGTAACGTTAATCCTACGGAATTTCGACTACCGTTCTCAAATCTTTACTATTTGATCTATTTGAATGCAATAAAAAGCGTTTTGATAAGCAAAAACAAATGAAGGCTTCTACGGAATTATTTCCCCTCTTCGATTTGTAAAAAAATATACTTACTCCTATTTTAATGATTCGTTTGTGAGTTCTGCGATCCTTAAAAATATTTTAATTTTTTTTAAAAAAAATTGGAGGAAAAAGTAATTTCTCAGAAGCCTTCATTATTTTTTGCTTTTTAAGATGCACTTTGTTGCATTCAAATGGTTCAAATAGTAAGGTTTTGAGAGCAAAAGTAAGAATTCCATAGGATTAACATTACGTCCACGAAATCAAAATGACCTTCACATTCAAATATCTTCGCTGATATAAAAAAAAGTTATATAAATGAATAATTATGTACGAATAATTAATAACGAATAGTTGTATTTATATTCGTAAGTCTTATTTTTTCCGTTCAATATACCTTGTATAAAAAACAATTCGCGGTATATACAATTAGAAGAAAATTGCAGAGAAATGATAAACATAACATTCACTCTGTTTATCATCAACATGATAAACATAACATTGAGCATAGTTTTAATTTTAAAATAGGAATTTGATAAAATTTTATAAATTTTAGTTTTTATAAGTCAAATTTTACTTAATTTTTAAATTTAAATTTGCAGAATATTGATAAACATATCATATTCACTGCATTTATCCCTAAGCATAATTTAAATTTTTAAATGTTAATTTAACAAAACTTTATAAATTTCAGTTTTTATAATCCACGTTTTACTTGATTTTTATACAAATAATATGCAATACTTAAAATGTTTCAGTGTTTATTAGAAGAAAAAAAAACTATATGTTAATTGGACACAAAATACTGTCATTTTATAATGCGGAAATTATCAGTATTTTATGGATAGAATAGAGTTTAAAGAAAATGTGCCGGAATCATAAAAAACTATATTGAGAAAAAAGCAAGTAAAAAAACGTTTCTCTATGGTGAGGCATGTTTGCTTGCAATTTTATAATTTAGGTTTGCTACAAAGTGTTCTCTAATTTTAACGCAAAATAAATTTAAAAAAAATCAAAATTTCTAGTATTTTTAAGCCCAGTTACTTAAGACTTTTTACAACGTTTTTATGAATTTCACTTGGTGTGTGTGTGTGAGTATGTGTGTGTGTGAGTATGTGTGAGTGTGTGTCATCAAATTTTCTATCGTTAATTTAACCAACTTCCCATCAAGCTAAAACTCTGAAACGTTGGAAATCGTTCTTACTCGCTTAACAATGCAATATTTAGACATTTGCGACAAGTTTTAACTAATATTTCAATAATTTTAATAGGTCAAAATATCCCTTCCACTCGGCGCTTTTAAGATTAAGGAAAAAATTTCTCTCCCCCTCTGGGAACACGGGGAATTCCACATACGCCACATGATGTATCGTAAAAAGTTTCTACTCACAAAGGGGAGATAATAAGGGTTGCCGACTTTTAGTCAGTAATCATTAGCAAGAAAGAAAGATTCCAATATTTGGTGCCATGTCATGTCACAATATATTTTTTTTAAATTCTGGTTCCCTTTTTTAACAGAATGACTTACAAACTTTCAAATGCATGTTTTGATTTTATATTATGAATTTTTAATACTCTCACAAATATCTCTTTTTAAGTAAATTTTAAAGTTAAAAATTATATTTTCTAGAATTTGATGTAGAGCATTTCAGAAGTACTAAGAAAGTAGAATTTAAGTGATTGGCATGTCGACTAGAAATCATGAATTAGTAAAAATTATTAGATACATAACTTTTATTTGCTCCATTCGTAATTTTTTAGTCTACGCAAATTGCTAAAAATAACTTAATCTGAAAAAGAATTTATTGTATCCATTGCTTAATTATGAGATAGATTGATGAAGGATGAGGTGCAATATAGGCTAATATCCCTTAAGTATGAGAAAAATATTATGAAAATATTAATAAGGCATTATATAATAAATATTTGTCTATTAAATTATTTTCAGAATTTTTTTTAAAAAATTTATTCTAATTTTTGTGCAATGTTTTCATGTTCCTTAAAAAATAATAAAGTTCGTTTGTGTTTTATCCACGTTTTTGGGTCTAAAAGAGTATGACGCGTATTACATGTAGATTTATCTACACTTTGTCAATCATACTCAAATTAGCCTCACCTTACCTCACCTCCAAAGGGTTAGATCTGGTAATCAAAAAATATTTGGAAATTAAGAAGGAAAGCCTTGTATGTGTTGTAAAATTTTTCAGTAAAAAATATTCAATAAATGATTGATTAAATTGAAATTAAAATTAAAATTTTTTATCTGTTTATCACGCGTTTGTTTTGAATTTAATATATAATAATTAATATACTTTGTCATTATATAAAAACGTTGGTTTTTATCTCGAATTATTGAAGAATAAAATTCAATCGAGGGACCTAGTACAGTGACAGGACAAATCAAAATTTTTCAAAAATGCGTTTTTCTCTCTGGTGAATATAGTTGTTTCGATTGGAGCAAGAAGTTGGCATGAATCTAACATCAATTTTTTCCTTTGTGGAAAGTAATGTGAAAAGACAACGACATTACTTATCGTTTTCGTTACATTCATTTCCCTCTACTGAATACTTTGTGATTCTGGACTTATCTGGGTTTTGCATCGGATCCCTCAATTTTTATCTTTTTCAAAGTAAAAAAAAAGCATCGACTAAATAGAAAGAAAGAAAATTCCGTTGAATGTACCTTAATGTTTTGGATTTGATGAAAAACTAGAATTTATTGTTTCAGTAGTGTCTGAAAAATCTATTTTACACTACAAGATGAAAATAAAAATGAAATTTATTTCGAAAATTTCCTATATTGTGTCAAATACAACCATCTAATATATAATTTTGAAAATCTGCTAGCTTTTGTTTGACTGTCTTTGTCGTATAAATCCCCATCGCTGATTGTACCGCTCCAATTCTTCAAAATATTTGTTGCTGTGTGGGAGGAGCCGTAAGCATATTCCCACCCCCTTTTTTTTTTTTTATCTAAATTTATTTTTTAGAGATATTTTCCGACCCTTCATTCTCTATTTTCACCATTTTCTCGAATTTTTCTGCAGAGACAATTTTTCTTCCATAAACCTTTCCGATCAAAAGATCCCACGTTTTAAAGAGTTCTTAAATTTATAAATTTACAAAACACGAACAATTTAAATTTAAAAAAGATATTTATTCACTTTAGATACTCATTAATGCTTTATTTCAAGTCATAAAAATATTTGAAAAAGCATAAAAAGGAAGTCACAGTTATGTTACGTAGCTAAGCACCAACATCTTTGCACAAGAAGTAAAGTTTTTAACGTTGCCATAATGCAAACACTAAACTCAAATGCAACAAATTCATAAAATAGGGTACATATGTATAGCAATGCCCTCTTTTAAACTATTCATAATTAAATCTAAAAAGAAAATTTCTTAGGAATATATATATATATATATATATATTACGGAGAATTTAAATAGTAAAATTAAAAAAATTGAAAATAAATAATAAATGATGAAAATATAATGTACAAATAAATAAATAAAAAAAAAAGAAACTAAGAGAAATTTTAAAATTAATAAAAAATAAACGTAGGAAAAATAAAATTATTTGAATATTATTTCAGCCATTTGGGTTGTAAAAATAACTACATTATTCGCAACAATAAGTTTCCGGTGTTTTTATAGTGATTGAAAGAAACAAATCAATAGATCGCTTTTCTTCCCATTTTGTTTCCAGTATACTAATCATCTTCACTTAACGAAAAGTCCGAATAAAAAAAAATATTGCCTAGATATCAACATAAATATCAGAAAAGAATTTAATATTAAATTTTAATTAATTCTGGATATACATTAGAGTGTTCAGTGACTGTTATTTAGCTTAGTAAAACTTAAAAAGGAAAAATCATAAATATTCTATGATTTTTTAAAATTTAACTCCTTTTTATTTGAGGATTTTAGAACAAAATAACAATATTCTTAAAATGCGCAACTGAAAAAAAAAATATTTTGACAGAGAAATTCTCTCTGCAGCGTAATTAGATCATTTACGGTTCAATAGCCCGTGTAATCATGAAGGGGGGGAAATCCATCGTTACAATATAACAGTTGAATTGGAAAAACAATTTCAGAATGTATTTTTCACCATATGAGTATTAGTTAGGTTTTTTTTTTTTTTTTTTTTACTAGCGTTGAACTCAGGTAGAGTACTGAAGTGAATTAAAATTTGAAATGAATCGTTAACCAGAGACTTTAAAATGTATTCATATTTCCCAAGCACACACAGATGGTTCAGGATGTGGCTGATTTGCTCAAATGCTTTATAAAAATTTTCAACTCACTCTATCAAATTCTATTCAAGTTTTTACCAGATCTAAAAAATGCTCAAATTATTGTAGAAATTAACATTATTTACTTATCCAGTAAAACCAGTAAAACAAAAAAATGGAACTGATGCAATATACAGTCTTACTTGGATTGGCGATATTTTTTTTATATTTTATGGCTTTTCATTCGAAGCTTCTTACATGCCTATTGCCACTTCCTCAAATTTTAATATTTAATTGTATTAATTGATTTCTTAGAAGTGTTTCTCAGAATTCTGTGCATGGGTTTGATTGCACTAATGTTATTTATAGCTTTACATTTTTCTTTCTATCAGATACTTAAGAACAGTAAAAAAAAACTATATAAAGTTTTATGGATAATCCAGAAAATTATTAATTTAAATCCTTAAATTATAAACAGAGTTATCAAACATATTGTGTAAAACAACTAGAAAAAGTTTCAAAACTTTATATCGATTACAAAAAAAGATTCAGAATTTTAAATACATGACCATCATGAAAAAATAAGGCGAGAAAAATCATTTTAAAGTTTTGAATGTAAATGAAATGATTTGACACACTATTAACGAAAATTTAAGTAACTCACTGAGAAATGTGGCTAAAGCTGTATGAAATTGTGCATATTTATTTACAAACATCATTCGATCAAAATAAGGCAATAAATTGTTTCCAGATATTTTGATCATTTTTAGGATCTGTGTCCCCATAATAACTCAAAACAGGGTTGTTCAAATTTATTCATCCTTTTTCAAAATTCCATATTTTCATAAATAAATGGCACAGAATGATAAGTAATACATGAATGCAAAGAAAAACTATGGAAGAACAATTACAAGTGTTCAATATAAATTCTTTTAGTTACACGTATAATATCAATTTGATATTTAAATTCCTACCAAACGCGTTGCAAAGAGTCAGTGGAAATGGATTGGACAGCGGCAGAAATCCTGTGTTCAAGTTCACCTAAATGTGTACGTAATGGTGGCGCAAGCACTTTATCTCTTACAAACATCCAAAGGAAGAAATCGCATTTGGCTATATCAGATGCTTAGTTTGCCAGCTGTGTAACATAGAGTCATCTGGTCCTCTACGACCAATCCAACTGTGAGGTAGCTCCATGAAGGTTTCTTAAACAGTTTTTGTGAAACAGTTCCCAAAGAATACAAGAGGGCCATTTATTGTTCACAGTGCAAAACTTTAACATTTTCCCTTTGTATTCATGTATTACTTATCATTCTGTGTCGTTTATTTTTGTAAATATGGAATCGGAAAATCGGATGTATCATTTTAAATAACCTGTATAATAAACTTTCAAATATATTACACAATCATGAGAACTTATAATATTACTGGAACATCTTTCCGACTGAAAACTCACGCGGTGCAGAAGGGTTGATGCATGTTATTTTGTCGAGGTCCCAAGTCCTCCCGTAGACATGGTGTGGAAGTTAGGAGAAGAGGGTGACAGCTCAGGAATCGTCCTCGTCACTTGACCAAGATTCAAAATTTCAAGATCAATCGCTTGTAGCCCTATTTGCCGCATTAAACTAATAATTCTGGCAGCAGTCTCGTGGCCGGAGTTTTCCGTAGAGTCATAGGTTCGAGCATGGATGCCACTGAAGACCCGCCATGTAGTCGGTGCTGATACACGGTAAATCTGTCGGAGCTCAAATTCCTCCCGTTGACGTGGTGTGGGAGTTAGGAGAAGAGGTGTCGTCCTCGTCACTTGAACGAGGTTCAAAATTATGAGGTCCGTCGGCAATAACCTTCGTGTTGTTCCTAGTGCGACGTTAATAAAAACTAAACTAAAATATGAAATATATCACACAATCCCTCAATTGGCGTTAATAAAACCAATCAATCAATTTAATAAACAATTAATTGTCTTAAAAATTTATCCGATTCCCTATCCTGTTCTTACATATTTGGTGCAGAAATTCGTTACTTTGTGGAATGATATAACATGTTTCTTTTTAGGCATTTCTATGCGAGTCTGGTACAGTGTTTTTTTTAAATAACTGATTATATTTAATATAAGTTCAACTAGATACCAAGCAAAAAATTTAAATGAAGAGCTTTGAGCCAGGAATAGAAATTTCAGTCCGTTCTTTACCTGGTAGTTGTTCTGCAGTCCGAAGTCACAAGGCTCGAATGTGCAGTTGGGGAAAGTTCCGTTGACGAGTCCCGCCAAGTCTCCACTGGCGTCTCGCAGGGTCGTAAATCCCAGCCACAGGATCAGTAGAATGTAGCTGAGGGAAGTCGTGGCGATCGATAGCAAGGTTCCTTTCGGTATAGCACTGCAAGGGTCCTTCAAAGGAAAAAAAATCATTGTTTATGAGTTTAGATGGATTTCTCAAAGTGCAGTAGAACCTCTAAAGTTGACTATCATTTGAAATTGATTTTCTGTTTTCATCAAAAGTTATGGTATAATTTGAAGCTCAATTGGATTTAAAGTTTCCAGACTTTATTCCCCGTATACTTTGGTGGAATTGAAACATCGATGTTTCAACATCCATGACACTCACGTCGGTGAAAATGTGGTTTATATCCCTCCCCCCCCACACACACTTGGAGCGATTTTAAAATTCGTCAAATTGGCAAGTTTTGATGGAGTAATGTCAACTCCGCAGAGCGCTAAATAATGGAATTTGGAAAACTTTTTTCGAACTTATTTTGCTGTGGATCTTTAGTAACACACTTGAAGATCGTCATAACATTTTTTTTAAAAAAAATGTTTAAATACATCATCATACATTATTTCTCCTTTATTTCTGCGGCACCATTCATCCATCAGTAGTTTCGGTCCTTTCAGACAACTGCATATGTGGCGGCTGCCTACATCATCTTGTGACGTCATTTTTGTCTGCGGAACTGCAAGCCGATTTAAAGAAAAGGAGGAAGCGATCTTTTGTAGGCACACTTGCTTCGCAGATTCCAAAGTTTCATAGTGGAAATGTTAAAAGTTGTTCTCGTTAAGTTTTAAATAAATTGTTAGTTCTTCTTGTTTTTAGTCTTTCGTAGTTATTTATTTATCTAGCCTACACCTTCTGATTGGATGTTATGGGAGCAGGAAGGTTTTAGCAACACCCCTTCCCCATATATTCTCAACACATTTCGGACATTCATAAAAGAACGCAGTTAATCCAACTTTCATGCGTTTCTAAATTAATAAAAAAAAATTGGTTATGCGTTCAGTCATATCTTTCAAATTCATACCAGTCGCCTTAATTGATATTTAAAGAATTGAAAGATGAAAAGGAAAAAAAAAAAATGCATATATACAGAAGGTGTCCTAAGACAAATTAGTATTCCGGAGATTTTAATTAAACCAGCCATAGTTTTAAAATATCCGCTAGACTCTGGGATAATTGATAACCCTCTCTGATTGGCCAAATACGTAGTAAGATTTCGCTGTTGAAAGGATATCTCTCAGACACGTCAAATAAAGTGGGTAAGAATTCTGTTCAACTCCAATAACCCCAAAAATGATAAATAAAAGTGGAGTGTAAGTTTTAGGGTTTTTTTGCGGCATATAGTGGCTATGTTCAACAAGAAAACAAGAGTTGCCATATTTGGCGAATTATCGAGAACAAATATTTCAGCTCCAAGTTTGGAGGCTCAGACGCATTCCAACTGCTTAATGCCTTTGTCACCAGGTAACCAGGGCTCTATTTGTAATTGAAACACAATTTAGGGACGTCACAAAATTTTGTCTAAGAAAGTATGTTATGATGATATGTTATTGGGATATCTATGACGATATGTGAATAAAAAAAAATTACAAATCTAACAATAACACGTCTTACCTTGAGATCTCCCGAGATGTTGGCTCCAGCTAGAATGCCAGTGACTGAGGGAAAGAAAACGGCAAATACACTAAAGAAAGTCTCTCCTCTAAAATCCGGCCCCATATTATTAAGGCCAACAACCACTGCAAAAGAAAAACTCTGTCAAATACCATGACACAATTAGTAAAAAGAACTACTTAAATGTTTCAGATACAATTGGGTTCTCTGTCTTATGAGTAATTTTGCATAATATTAGGTCCACATTCACACAGAAACTTGTCAACTATTTCCCTCTTCTTCACTATTTATCAAATAAATCATCATAGTTAAACTTTAATAATAAACAAAATTTCTTATCGAAATTTCCATAAAATTTCCTCTGTTAAACTATATAACGATAAGTTATATATCGATATTGCAGCTTATTGTCCCGAACTCACAATTACAGGTGGCGAAGAAGTTAGTGTGCTTGCCCCTTGCTCCTACGGCGCAATTTTTTTTTTTTTTTTTTTGAAGACTGGAAGAATTTTTGAACTTTAACGCTGACGTACCGGTCTAGAAATACTTACATATACCTAATATTAAAATAAACTGCTACTTAGAGAATTCAATTCTTAATTAACCATAGTCCGTTTCCATCACATTTACATTTAGATTTAAATTAAAAACTAACGCCAATTATTCATGTAGATCTGTGGGGGACGTGGATCACTAAGTGTTCCATTGCTTCTATGCGAGAAAATTTCATCTTATTGAGTTCACCGATATGTTACGAACATGTAATGATGCTTCCCTGCAACATTACTCTTATAAAGGAGGAGAGACATTTACAGAGATTTCTTCGAAAGAAAACTTTTGCAGTGCTCCCCAGCCTTGGAGACAAATATGGCGACCAATTAGGCAATTTGGCAAGAAACTTGGCAACAAAATGATGTTTCTCGAAAATGCTGGAATCTTGTCGGTAACTCGATTGGGTCGAAAGTTATAGACTTTTCCTGAATTTTCCCTGGGATATCACACCTGGCCGTAACAGCTATAAATACGGAGAGGTTCAAAGTCATATCGAAGATAATAGGAATTGATCAAATGAGATACGCCCTGGATCTGCCGGAACTGCTGGAAGCTGTTGGAGTCAGAGCAAAGTATTACTTTGGAGATTTGTCCGAAGCGTGAACCAGTAAGCTGATGAGCTGAACGTTATTGAAAATGTTGTGACTGTTATTACAAGTGAATAGAACACAATTCTGTACTTGTGTTGCTGATCTGCACAAGTGCTGTGTTTCCTAATTGTGCTGGTAGCTTTTCAAGTTATGGTATCCACGTTTAGTCTTGTTCTAAATATTTGTAAATAAAGTATGATTTTCCATTATCTTCTTTGTTGGACTGATATCCCCATTCGTGAGCTAAAATAGAACTCAACCGACTTCGTCATCATTTGAAAAAGTTCGAGAACTACTTTTTAACTGATAATATTCCCTCTCTTTTTTCATGCATATTATATCATAATTTTCTCACGGCCACGTTGGAAATCTAATTATGTTATTAGAAAGAATCATTGCAAACAAAGATTATGAAAATTACAGCTAAAATATCAATACTTATAATTGATACATGTTCTTCAATTGGTTGTTTGTTCTGTAGGGATGGCTTATTGGGGATAAAGAGCAATGTAAAGTCTATTACGCATAAAACAAGACAGAGTTACGGATACATGTTAAAACTTTTGTTACACTCTTTAATTTCAAACATATTTTATATAATATGTATAAATCTCAAAATCTTTCTAAACCATTGCGTAATTTGAAAATTTTGTTTTTTAAAACTTTCAAAAGATTTCTTTCTACGTTTATCCCTTAAATGATTTGGGATAATAGAATTTTAATGTATTTGAAATAAGTATTTATCTTACAGTAACATGAGAGTAGGATAATACAAATAAAATATATAAAGAATTTTTCCTTACAATTCCATCCTAAGAATCCTTCTGCTTTTTGTTTGTCGTTGGCAGGGAAACAAGCACCCACGAAGTAGTCCATCATGGCCACAAGCAGGATGACAAGAAGTACCATTTGCGTCTGAAAAATAGCAAAAATCCAAAATAACATATTTCATAGGCTAAAAACAGGTGTAGAATATTATTATGCAAAAGGTTAGACTTCGTTGTTTTGCTTGCAGAGATGTGAAAAAGCGAGCAAAGACCGTTTTGCAGACAATTTAAAAACAATATAAGTAACTCTATAAAAGTACATGTAACCTTGGCGACAAATTTGTTCACCAATGTCGACAATGTGGACAAAACTAGACCCCTTTGTTTGAAGGAGGAGCCCCAAGAGTTTTCTGGAACATTATTTGAAGTGCACGCGCACACACACACACATATATATACACACACTCACACACATATATATACACACACTCACACACATGAAGACAAAATGGTTAAATTTGAAAGCAGTTTGAGGGTTTACAGGGTTTCGAAATTAGCAGAAACAGCTGCTACCCCTGGCAGCTAAAAAGGTCCTTATCCGATTAAGTATGGTATCGAAATAGGTTTGAATGACAGAAACGGTCAACTCATTCTGTGATGCTTCAAGTATTTCTCCCACTTCAATAACCGTAATAGCTGGAGAAGGGTCAGTTTCTCAGCAATCCGTGACCAGATGTTTTCAATGGGTGATAGATCTGGAGACCATACAGGCCAGGGTATGGACTCTAAGGTCTCGTATTATCTTGTTAAAAGATGGTGTTTGGCAGGTCTCTAAGATAGGGACATACGATGTCTAGAATGTACCTATCTGCGTTCAAATTGCCATCGATCCGAACTACATATGTGCGTGTCGAGTACCAAATGGTTGCACAAACCATCATAACAGGTGCAGGGTTTGTATGCCGATATTTAATGCAAGCAGGTAACAAGTTATCTCTTTGGAGCTTCCAGATACGTATACGGCCTTTCGAATACTGCACGCAGAACCCGACGACATTGTGGCAGTCCTGTATTCAACTTTATCGTTCGGCGCACCAGAGTCTTTGTCTCCCTCTCTGTACTGCATTGTCAAGGGAAGCCGAAGTAATGGTCATCGGGCTGACAGCCTACGCTGCTGGACATCGCACCGTACGAGCAGTTATTAGGTGTGCTGCCAACATGCCCATTTCCTGACTCAAACTTGCTATAACAAGAGTCTGTGATGTGGTTGTGTGGTTTTGCAGATCCAATCTTACGATATGTCTGTCCTGTAGGGCGTTAGACTTGGAGATCCTGCTGTACCGTTTGAAGATTATTTATTGTTAATCAGACAAATAGGTAAATTCTGATTTTTAAGTTTAAAATATTTAATGTGACTATGTACAGCGATTATACAAAAATATGTGACAGGAGATACCAAGACGTCCGTCTGGACCGGGAACCAAGCAGGGACTGACGCTCTTTTAGGGCCATCGACCTCCAACGGTTTCTTGCCGGCGAATTCCCCCAATCTTCACAAGCTGCCGAAATAGCCACGATCACCCTTCTGCTGACATCTCGGGGATCAGGTGTCGCTCGGGCAGTCCAGATGCATGAGTGTCAAAGTTGGTAGCTCGACCAACAAACATTGAAGAAGGCCAAGGAAAGTGGATATGCCACAGACGTTACACTGCATGCCATTTAATATCACCTTCAGCAATCCACTGATCCTATATTCGCATGACAGTGGTTGGATTTCAACTAGTGCGACGGGCAATATCATGGAACGATAATCCAGTCGATATGCAACGTAATCCTGCTTCTATAGAATTCCGATAGTTGCTGGTAAGCATTTTTTCTTCTTATTCGAGGCATGTCACGATATTCTGAGAAATCCACTACACTATTTTTCTTTTATGCAGTGCTTCAGATGCCGTTTCTCCCTCCTGCGTCGTCTAAATGCGCTGGAGTACTAATCATTAACCTCCACTTTCTTTCATGCGATTTTGACGTTCGTCTGATCGTTCCTTAATGTTGTTGCACTTTTAATGGCCAAATGTGTATAAGTACTCTGCGCATCAATCAGAACTTACATTTGGTGCGTGCAGACTATATGTGTAATGCGATATTGATTTTGAATTGCGGTGTCCAGTGGTTGTGAAAACTTAGAATTAGTTCTGTTGTATAGTTTTCATGTGTGTGTTAAATGCTTCCAGTTAGAAAAGGAAATATAGTGTATTATCAGAATACATTTGATTTTTCTCGGAAAAAGAACATTCTTTTTTTAATTGCTCGGAAAGATGATAAACAACGTAACAATATCTCATGCGTTTAAAAATAAGAACATGTTCTTTCAAAGGCTATCTGAATAATCTGAATGAATTTTTTCGGTGATATAACATATTCCAATCTCTCCTTCAATGTGATTAGATTTTGATATTTCATGAGAACCAATGGAGCGCGAATTTAAATAATGTAATAATTCCAAAATGTGAATCATCAGTTTTAAAAAAATCGTTTGTTCATTATTTCTAAATACAAAATCATCATTAGTGTAAAGTAGTGTTCTTTATTATGAAACATTGTTAATCAGATGTAATGTGTACACTGATGTGTGAACAATGTGTGTTTCATCTACTTTAATCATTTAAGGTAACTTAGGCCTTAAAAAGCTTCATATTTTGAATTTTTAAAATTTTCTGTTAAAACATAGAGGAGTTTCCTGATCAAGCAGATGTTTTATTTATGAGAAATTGGTTAATATACAGCGTTTGAAAATTGGATTTTTAAAATTGTAAGGAAACGTCCAAGAATTTTTTAAAGTTACAAATGCAATGAAATTTTTATGCAAAATGTATGTAAATGCAAGTACACGAGTTGCAAATGTAAGTACAGTAATTGGTTATAAATTACTCACACAGGATGATTTTTCTATATACAGATATATTTGGATGCATGCAATTTTAAAAAGTTAGGGTTATTTAAATACGGCATTAAGTAAACTCATTTTTCATTGAAGATGTCTCAGTTAACTTAATTTGTATTATAAGTCAAACCCATGCGCTTAAAAATAAAAATAAAAAAAAGATTTATTTCAATTTTTTAATGATTGATCTACACACACATTAAATGGTTTCCAAAATGTACGCCACGGCGTATTGAGGCGCCTGGGAATATCATACTCTTTTTTTTTATTTCTTACTTGTGATTTATGTAGATTACATCGGACATAAGCAAAAAGTAGATTCCCGGGGAATAGGGTGTCATGATTTGAAAAAAACTTAGGAGCGACTGGCCTACAGAGTGATTACATAATGATCATGGGTTTTAAATTTGCTATATTTCAAAAACTGTTATTTCGATTATGAAATTTAACAATGTCTCATAAAAAGGAGAAATGTTCATTTTTATTTGTAATCACTTTCAAATGTTCTACATGATTTCCTTTGGCTCACGATGAACATCAATACAATAATCCAATTTTACTATACAGAATGTTTCGAAACTTACGGGCAAAAATTTAATGGTTGATAGAGAAAACATCAAAACTAGCATTTTTCACCACACATGGCGACGAACAATAATCAGGAAAAGACCATGCCTTCTGAATCCATGGTAGGAATGACGATGTGTAAGAAAATTCGCGCTTTATGTTTCCCAGTACAGCGTAGTCTAGAGGTTAACCGCTTGCTTTCTGCCTGTCCATTGAATGGTGAAAATTCTTTTTATATGTTTTCTACCATTCCTTACATTTTTGACCATGTGTTTTGAAACACCCTGTCTACGTGAGTGATATGTGGAAATTGAGGGGATATAGAATCGATATCTCATCATTTACAAATATCTTTGTATTATGCGTAATTTAGAAAAAAATCTTTTTTTGATTGCACAATGTACGTGAAGGAATGTATTTGTTCCATGGCTATTTCCATTTTTCTAAATACTTTTTCTGTAATAATTTTCTGTAATAATCTTTTCAGGAGTTAGGCCTTTGAGTTGCCTCGTCGCATCTCATTTTATCGTATCAATATTGTCCCAATGGTATCCCCATATGACCATTTTACATTTAAGAAACAAGGAAAAATCATTCGGGACTACATCTGGGGAGAAGGGAGGATAATCAATCTCCTCGGATCGAATTTCTGGCCAGCAATTCGTGAACAGTCACTGATGAATGTGAAGGTGTATTGTGTGATGCAGAAATCCTCTTCGCAATGACACAAAGTAGGTCTCACTCTACGCGCGCGATACTCAAACCTAAAGACCTTTACATAGAAGGCAGCACTCATCAGCTATCATCAGCACTCTGATTCACTGGTTGGCAAAGACAAGAGTCCACACGTTCAATTTTTCTCTCAACAAAGGAAGTTGTAAGTCGTCCTGGTCTTGAATAAACCTAGCAGTATTTCCTGCCCTCTCTGAAATGGTTAATCCACTTGAAATGAGCTGTTTTTTTCAGTGCATTATCTCCATAAAAACCGTCAATATTTAATGAACTTATTCAGAACTCTTCTCAAATTTTACCAAAAATTTGATATTCACTCTATTCTTGAAATTGTATTAATTTCTATTGTCACTATCAGGAAAAAGCACGAATGAACCACAACTCTAACAATGTACCAGTCTCGGCGATTCTACGAGTCCTGAAGAGTGAATTGACTGTAGTCAACACACCACTCAATGGTTGCAGCGATTCAGGGGCATGACAGCCATATTGGATCAGTTCGCGTATTAATTGGATGTATATATTCAAGACAACTAGAATCAATAGATCGTTTGATATGCATTTTATATGGCCATGATCTCAGAGCTTTCATGTTGATATGGCGTGGATGTGAAGAGAGGAGCAGCAATTCTGATTTTCGACCTCATCATCCAATTATGGGTTGAAATTGTGAGATGTTTTTGATTGTATTACCGGGATTTTTTAATAGTGCAAAAATAAACAGCTGAGAGCATTCAATAAGTATATTACTAATCCTCGTTATTTAGCCAATTGTTAGCGCCAGAAACTAGCAGCCGTTGGATAACAGGCTTAGGTCCTGTACAAAGTCTATCTTTCGACGTAATGGAGACTGATACATGTTAAATATATCAAGACCTCAAATTTCTCAATTAGGAGTGTTTTATTAATATCAGAGGTGATCTTAAAATCTGATTCCAGTTCGAACAAATAAGATCCATTTGTTACTTTGAGCAAGCTACTGCACCATTTATTAAGGTTGTATTCACGCAATGTTAAAGATTAGGACCCAAAATTGGAATACTTTTTCCAATAACAGAACACTCGAACATTAATTCTGACTACTTATTCTGACTTCACTATCTTTTAGAGAGCAGCATATTTTATAAAAAATCACTCTTCTATATTCGAAGAATTCCCTTTCTTCAATTACAAAGAGGGTTCCCTGTTTCGTCTCGCAAACTGTGATGCTGAACGGGTCTTGAAAGTTACATGTTCAAGTAAAATATGGCACCTTTTTTGAATGTTCCTAAATTTTAAGGGTACTGCGTCATAAACGGATGTATGCGTTATAACATCACAAACCGCCATGAAAATTTGAAAATTTTTCTGTCAGGAAATGTGTTCGAATTTCGATCGGGTTTTTTTCACGTTAGGCGAAAACAGCTTTAAAGGCATTTACGAGGAACAGACTAAGATATATGATGACTTCGGGGCTCTCGTGGTGACGCTGTTTGGATATGGAAAGGCGAGCGGCAATTCAAATTGTCTAACTCGCCATCTGATTGTGTAGGAACTGCATTTAATGGATTTTTTTTCTATAGTTGGACAGAAAAGTTTAACAAATAATAAATATATAGTCACCACTAAAACATGATACTTTTATGTATTACGTCGAGGCAAAAATATTAATTTTCAAACGAAAGTACTTACCTTATTTTCGAACGCCATTCCGATGCCTGTGATGGACATCATAAGAAGCAGACAAATGATACTGGACAGACGGATGTCATTTACGCTGCTGGGGAATTCCACGATACCTGTCCCCACCTCCTACAATAAGCAAAAATCGCAATGATTTCATCATCAACATTTCAAAACAAGGTGAGAGTAATAGGAGTTTATTCAAGAAGTGTGTCACTCGCTGCGAGTGAGATGATGAGTTAAGATTTTATTTATAAACTAAGATTAGAAAGGGATTCTAGAAAATGCAATCCTACAAATTCTGAGAATATTTTTAAGAAACTGATGTTTCTTCAGTTGGATTTTTGAGCTTATTAACTGTTTAATTAGACTTTAACATGTCTGTGGAGTTCAATAAAGAAGGACAGACGCTACGATAATGAGGATCAGTTGAGTTTTAGAGAGCAAGCAGATAATACATCGAGTATAACTCAATCAAAGTTTTCAAGTAATTGAATCAATTGAGATTTAGAGAATGCATCGAATATATCTCAATTAGTTTTAGCAAGTAACCGAATCAATTGAGATTTAGAGAGTAAGCAGACACATATTGAGTATATTTCAATTAGTTTTAGAAAGAAATCGAGTCAATTGAGATTTAGAGAGTAAGCAGATCACATATTGAGTATATTTCAATTAGTTTTAGAAAGAAATCGAGTCAATTGAGATTTAGAGAGTAAGCAGATCATACATTGAGAAATCAATTCAGTTTTAGCAAGTAATCGAATCAATTGAGATTTTGAGAATAAGGAGATCATACATCAATTATAGCTCAATCAGTTTAAGAAAGTAAACGAGTCAATTGAGATTTAGAGAGTAAGCAGATCACACATTGAGTATATCTCAATCAATTTCAGAAAATAATCAACTCAGTTGAGATTTAGAGTAAGTATATCATACATTGAGTAATCAATTCAGTTTTAGCAAGTAATCGAATCAATTGAGATTACGAGAATAAACAGATCATACATCGAACACAGCTCAATCAATTTTAGAAAGTAATCGAGTCAGTTGAAATTTAGGGAGTAGCCGGATGGTACATAGTGTCAATCCGTTTTAGAAAGTAGTCGAGTCAATGGATATTTAGAAAGAAAGCGGATCTCACATTTAGTATATCTCTGATGGCTTCTCCCGCCCCTATGATGTACATGGCTCCCGATACAGCGTTCGCCAGAAACAGGAGAATCCCGACCACTCCACCGAATTCTGGACCCAGACTGCGAGAGATCAGGTAATAGGCTCCTCCTAAGACAAATAGAAAGGGCTCTCCGTTGAATGATTGCAGATTTCAATACATGCATTTGACTTAATTATCAACATTTGCTTAGATTTCTTAAAAGGTTATTAATTTACTTTTATCTTTTTCCTTTTTTCAATTATAATTCTGACCAAGCAGTATTTGAAAGCCTTGATAATAAATGGTTTATTTTAATTAGTCGCGTGAACGTTGTTAGATTTATAGAAGTCTTGTTATTTCAAAATGCACGAGTCTTGAATTTAAAATCAGTACTTTTGTTTTCATTTATAAATGTACTAATCATATCCTCTTCGTTTATAAACAATTTTCAAATGAATAATTTTATGAACTAAGAGGTAGAGCATAATGGAAAGAAATAAATAGTTCTGAATAGTCAGATTAATTTACTAATTCCCGATTAAAGTAGTACTTATAAGTAACGGCATTCGTCTATGGAGGCGCGGTAGACGAGTGCTCACGGTTGCGACGTTGTTTTTGTGGGTTCGTATCCTGATGTCACTGGAGACCAGTCGCATAGTGGGCCTGATGCATGTTAAATCTATCGAAGCTCCAATCCTTCCGTTAGCGCGTTGTAAAAGTTTGGAGACGGAAATTCCAATTCAGGTGTCCTCTTCTTCACTTGACCTGGGTTCACAAAATTTAAGAGATCATTCGCTTTAAGAGAGATTTAGACCTCGTGCTGGTTCTAAGAGCGGAATTAAAAAACAATCAAACCATCAAAAATAGAAGTAACATTGGCATTATGGGCAACGGATCTTATAATTATGAACCAAGGTGAAGTGATGAGAATGATACATGAGCTGGTACTCTACTTTCCTAACTTCCCCACCATACTAACGAGAGGATCTTCAGCACCATTAAATTCAACATGTATATCAATTTTGATATAACCTCAATTTTCCAGAGGATATAAATGTGTCAATTTTAAAATTGTCACATTTTAAATTTTTTTTCCATATTTATCATTTATATCTTTTCTTCATAAAATAAGTCGGGGGAGATAAGATATTTACTAATGTCGTCGTAATTTTTATAAGTCACAGTATCGGGAATAGTTTTTCATGTGTCCTTTAAATTCCTTGCAACTTCACTCTTTTCAAAGGCTTGCAAAAATCTTTTTACGGGGCAAATTTTGAAGTTTGCAATTTTCAAATAAAGGTCTTAGTAAATCGGTTGATGCTTAATGGACTCGCAATTTTTTGTTCAAGGCGTGATAATGTGGATATTTTTCATTTACAATAAGAGCTCGTTCGTAGAGCTTTAAGAAAAATTGAAAATCGGATTCTTTCTTCATATTTAGGTACTTAGTACGCTTAGGTTTCTTTAAGCGCATGCAACGAAATTAATCTTTTTAACCAAACAGCTCGATTTTTTGGAAGATTAGTTTATCTTGTTAACACTGTGCATTTACACATTGTAATGAATTTCTTATGTTGCTTTAACTATACAATTTAGAATGAGTAGCTTTGAGCACACATAACAAGTCTTGATTTCATTTGTACTGTAAACATATAACTTCATTAATCAAATAATCTAAACCTTCCCATAGTGGATTTACAGGAAAGAAATTACTTTTATGAAATCAGGCATTGCAAACTCACCTCCTTTTACATCTCCATTGGTACAGATGGCCGACATGGATAGAGTTGTAATTACGGTCACAACAGTTGAGAGCAAGACAATCACAATGGCCAAAACTGAGAATATAAAATTTAAAAAAAATGTAATTAGTCTAAAGGCATCACTTACAGTCTAACTTGTTCTACGTATGTATTGTAATATGACCAGTCTTTTGTATTTAGCACAGAGAATTTATTTACTCTAAATACTAACTAGACTTCTTATTTAATTAAACCAATTCTTCAAAAATACAACATTGGTTCAAATGTAAACGAAACGTTTAATAGCGACAGACGATATTCATACATTTTGCAATAACTGTAATCTATTACTGTTCTTTTTTGTTGTCGGACTTAAAAGCAACACGAGGACTATTGGACCCGGTTATTTTGAACTTCGGTAAAGTGATGAGGATGGCATCTGAGATAGCACCCTTCTCCAAACTTCCATGCCACCTCAATAGAACCTTGACGGATTTAAGGTGTATCAGCCCCTCGGTGGATCTTTAATGGCATCAGGACTCGAATCCTCGAAGCAATGGAAACCACGTCGGGCTCGAATTCACAACTATGACTATTGGCTACCGGAGTCACAAGAATCGTTAGGAGGAAAAAGATTTTCACTGAATGAAGAAATCGAAGAATTCGTGCGCAACTAATAGCTCCGTACACACCCTGGTAGACACGGTAACCTAGTTGGCCATGGGTTCGGACTCGCTGCCGGTGTTTTTTTCTTCGAGTCATGGTTTCGAGCCATGATGCCATTAAATACTCACCCTGATTCACGTTAACCATGGTCCTCCTGTTGGCATGGTGTGGAAGTTTGGAGAGGAAGGGGGCCAGCTCAAGTATTGTCCCTTTCACTTAACAGAGGATTATAACTGCGAGGTCCTTAGACTTCTCAAAATTGAAAAATCTTCTAATTAGTTGTAAAAAATTATGGATGTATAGAAGAATAACATTAGTTTAATTTTGGGGAGTAACAAATCAGAAAATATAATTTTTTCATTTATGTTTGATTCACCACCACAGAGGTTTTTATATTACAAGCTCTGACAATAAAGTTCGGTGAATAGTCCTATAACATTAACGTAGATGGAATATTAATGAAAGTTACCTTACTGTCCTTCGAAATAGTTACCTTCCATAACTATGCACTGCTGAGATCTGCTATACATGTCCTGGAAACTTTGCAAGAAGTCTTTTTTTGGGATGAAGTTCAAAAGCCTCGTCACGTTTTGTTGGATGTAAGGAATGTTGTCAAATATCTTTCCTTTGAAAGTGAGTTTGAGTCGAGGGAATAGAAAGAAGTCTGGCGGATTGAGATCTGTTAAGTATGGTGGATGTTCAATTTGCATCCCCACCTCTTTTTTTGCCAGGAACTGTTTGACGATATTGTATGAGGTGTATGAGTACGATACTGTATGAGGGCGAGCATCGTAATGAACAAAAAACCACGAACCTTGTTGTGCGTACAGGAGTCGTACTCTGCGTAGACGTTTCATGAAATGGGTCAAAATTTCAGTGTACCTTGCAGCATTCATCATCAGTCCCTCAGGTAGAAATTCCTTATGGATAATGCCTCATCTATCAAAAAAGGTGATCGTTTTGATGCGTGATTTTTCTGCTCTGACCTTTTTACGACGAGGTGATGAAGGAGAACGCCATTCCATGCTTTGCCATTTTGCTTCAGGGTCGCACCTGAGACATCCTCGGTGACAATACAATTCAAGAAATTTGGTTTCACATCCACCGTTTCGACAAAATCCTGTGAAACCTCTAAACGTGCCTGCTTCTGATCGTCAGTGAAGTGATGGGGCACAAGACGACAACATGTTTTTCTCATCCCTAAATTCTGGGTAACGATTTATTGCACGGAATCACAGTTAATCTGCAGCTCATCAGCTATCATGCGCACAGTTAATCGACGATCTTTCGTGAGTAATTTCTTCACTTTCTCAAAGTTTTCATCAATAACGGAGATCGCCGGTCTTCCACTATGGAGGTTATCAGAAACACTTTCCCGGCTTTCTCGAAAACGGACGAACCCCTCGTACACACACTTCATGGATAGTGCTAGATCTTCATAAACACCTACCAGCACCGCATGGATTTCTTTCGATGTCTTGCCAAGCTTAAAACAAAACTTTAAATTGATATTTTGTTCGTTCATTTTCCTGTTCTCAGTTAAGAACCAACGCACTAAACAAGCACTTTGTAAAACGAGTCTTACAAGGAATACAAACGACGCTCAACTGAACAACAGTGGAGGCAAATGGTCAACACCTGCTGCTACGCAGGTGCAGCGTTTTGTTTCGCCAACGTTGCCAGATCGGCCGTTCTGACTTCATTCACTGAACTTTATTGTCAGAGGTTGTATTTTACATCGAAGAGAAAAAATCAGAGCCTTTTACTAACTTTAAATTTAAATATTGATTTTTATCAATTTCAATTTTTTTTCGAACTTTTAAAGTATTTTTATTTTCATACGAGAGAACTAAGGAAGTATTAAGCGCCCCTACGTTGCCTTATTACTTATAAAAAGAAAATCTTTGTAACAAAATTGATGAAGGCCCTTTTTGTAAAATCACGCCATTGAGTTTCACAAGTATAAAACAATTTTATGATAATTCCATTTGAGCTCGTAGTAATTTTAATATATATCTGATCACGCACTGAGACTTCACAAAATAACATTATGATCTTCCTCGACTCTGTAAAGCTACTCAGATTGATTTGACCTTAACAAATCAGTGATTAAAAACTGTTATAATATTGAAAAACATAAGATTCTTACTTATTCCACACTGTCCTGTCATCCAACCCATCCGGAGGAATAACATCACACCCCAGATATTCAAAAGGCATCGTATCTGTAGGAGATATAGGAAGTGAGTGGACGCCACAAAATATCTTTTTGATGACAGTTCTCTATTGCACACTACAACGATGGGCTATTCTCGTTGTTCTATTAATTAACTCGGGAACTCTGTGTAATTTACATTATAAAAAAATAAAACATCGAACCCTTAAAATGAAACGTGATTACGCAAATTAGACTAAAGAAGTGCAAAGAAGTGATAGTGAAAAATGGATTTGTAAGATTTGCCAAAGTTAGTAGGAGAGAAGCAGCAGTGAGAAGGGATTGGATAGAAAGCGCAATATTCTTGTGCGTGTGTGAAATATAAGTTTGATATTTCTAGTGCAAATTTACGACTCAGTCCTGAGGAAGTTGAAGAAAAAACTTCGTCGTAACCACGTAATCATCTACTCGAGTATCGGTGTAAGTTTAATAGTTAATATATACGTAAAATTTATTGGTAAACGTGTTGAGGGACTTAGAGCAGATTGAGATCATTTCTTTTAATATCGTGAATAAATAAGGGATTATATTGATAACCCGTGATTGTTTTAATTGTTTGAAATCGGATACTTCTGTGTTTAGAATTTAAGTTACAAACTTTAAATTTGTAATATAAGACGACGGAAGAGTTACGTAGTAGGAAGGCATTACAATGCAAATTAAAACCCAAACGTTTTGTTGTAATGAAAAGGATATTATTTTTTGTATGTGGGTGCAGTTCATTTCAATTATTCAAAAAAAGTCATTAAACTCCTTTTGCAATAATTGTACAACTAACACACATAAATGTACATATTGGGGTGAAGGAGATTGTTCATCCCGAATCTACGATGGTTTGCTCTTACGCAAAGGGCTGGTTGTCTAGGGGGGTAATTTCGGATTCCATGTAATGTTGTTGATGATATTCAAGGATGAAGCTTGCAGTAGCTTTACTTGTTTATTAGGAGAGATGATGAAGAATGAAAAGTATTTACACTATGATATGAAAAGTAAATTGACCAGTTCGTCTGATGAAGATAGATGGCTGCCTCATTTAACCCATATTGGCGATGGGCGCTGTAACGCACTCGGGCGTTTGAAGTTTACTTCCGACGCGGGAAGCGAAGGAGAAGAGAAGAGGAGAAAGTGGCGGCAAGAGAGAGAAGAGAGAGCGAAAATGAGTGTCACTCAGTTTTGTTCTGGGATAGGTGGCGCTACATGAGCTTATCACATGACTCTGATTCGTGGCGACATCTATTGAGTATCGGAGGAACTGGTTTCACAGTAAATTGGAAAATAAAATTAATTGCTTAATAATTAGCTGAAAAATCCTACATAAATACGGTCAAATAATTTAATGAGGCTATTATGTTGCAGCGATGAATTTATGCAATATATGTCAAACCATACTGAATAGAGATTTCGAAATCTTATTCTCGATTAAAGCTTTTACTGTGAAATTTCAAATATAATGAATAAACGCTGAAGCGTTAGTGTACTTACGTAAACACCTTTGATCCATCCGAATTTTACTGCACCTTTGCCTTCACTTGTCTCAGCTTGCGTGATAATAGGACGAGAGTCCTGAAAAGAAAAAAAAAAGACAATAATGAAAGAGAAATTCAATGAAATAAAAATTTGTTAATCGTTGTGATATGTTGTACAAGATTTTTTAAAACTTGTTATGTTCATATGTATATGATGTGTGGCTATTAAGTAACGAGACTGGCCTATTACAGAAGAATTACGCTTGCGCCAAACGTCAGCGACAGACATCGGTTCAGCATGAAGCTTTCCATTTCGAATACAACGTCTCTCGTTTCTGTAAACAAATCCGTTTTCCCGTAGTCTTCGTTCGCATCAGAGTTATTCCTTTGTTTCGCCGGAAAAATGATAAGTAAGATACGAATTGTTGCGAAATTTCACATGAAACTTGGAAAAACACTATTGAAACATAATTTATTGAAAGAAGAAGAAGCGAGAATGGTTAAAGAAGTGTAAAGCGATGAATGGTTATCCTATGCACGTTTTTGAATGGTTTAAGTGTTTTCCTGATGGCTAACTCCCGTGTCTTTTCGCGTCAAAAACAAATGGCAATATCGAAAAAATCGGTAATCTGGTTCCATTTGACCATCGGTTAAGTATTCGCACGAGTGCTGAGACTATAGGAATTGACAAAGAATCCGTATGGAAAAGTTTTCTACCAAGACAATGCTCCGGCTCATTCCATATTGTCTGTCAAGAGAATTCTAGCCAAGTACAGCATCCCAGTGTTAGATCATTCGGCCAGAACTTGAGTCATGTGACTCCTATCTGTTTCTTAATGTGAAATCTTTATTAAAAGAAACAAAATTGGAGTTCATTGGATCTATAAAAGAGAAAGCGGCACTCCTCCTGATGGAGCTGACAGAAAAAAATTTCCAGCACTGTTTCGAACAATGGATGATTCGCATGGAGCGTGTAGGGATAGAGAAGGGGTGTGTATGGAAGGTGATAATTAGTAAATAAGTATAGCATCAAAATAAAATGTTTTACAACGTCAGTCTCATTATTTAATAGCCGCACCTCGTGTATGTGAAAAGAAATGTCTTCCCAATTTTAAATTCGCACTCGAATTTCAACCCACTTCCTATCAACCAATCAAGATGAAATTTTGCGTACAAATATATAACTCCGTCAACAGTTCAGCACTGTAGTACTGTAACGTAGCCCATAGCTAACCCCGTCAGAGACATCTGTAACGAAGCCCATAGATAATTCAAAAGCATTTGTATTGAACTTCCGTTTTAGTTACCTACTCCCTATTCAAAGGCGTTATAAAAGTTTATTTTTCCAAAGCGGGCAATGAATGAGCTACACCTGGGATCAGCTACTTCGGAGCATTCATGAACACATCACACTGCTTCACAGATATGGCAGAAAGCATCCAGTACTGTTTCGAACCGTGGACGATTCGCATGGAGTGTTGCGGGGATAGAGAAGGGGTGTGTATGACATAGGGATTTAGAGCCTATCCGTTTGACGTCTGACATGTGACGCCTGCGAGCCCCATGCGTTAAACTGATATTGTCCAATAAGAACGAATGGAGTTGGGGGTCAGAGATGGAGGTTGTCTGTGAAAGTCATTGGCGTCCAATCGGAAATGAAAATGAATTGAAGGAGGCGTGAATCAAGAAATCCATTGGATTTAAAAGGAATGGAGAAAAACAAAGATGAGGCGAAGAGAGAACCCGGAAGAGAGCGAAAGAGGGCGATCCCACATGGAGTCAGCGTTACAGGTGGCAATTGAGGCTATTTCTCTGCTCGTGCGATTTGGATGAACTCTATCCCTGAGTGACTAAATGCATGGGGATATTTTCCTATTCCTGATATTTTGTTCGTGATATTTTGTTCGAGATATTTTGTTCGTGATATTGTGCAAAGAGACAAAGAGAAAAACTCTTGTTAATTTAAGTATAACTCATGCAATTGTAAATAAAAGAAGTAATTTTACTTAAGCTGTGTGATTCCTTCACTCTACCGAACCATTCCACAAATTTTCGGGTCACGACGTTACAGTACACTCGAGAAGTGGCAGACATAGAGAGGGAGGCTGAGGACCCAATTTTTGTAATTTCCACTCGAATTTTAAAGAGCTTCCTATGATTCAATCTAGCCGAAAATTTGCATACAGGTATAACTCCGATGACAATACACTATTACAGTACGCTGATGCAGGAACGGACTTGGGGTTTGGGGGAAGGCTTTGCACTTAACAACGTACAATTGAATTGAAATTTTGTACTCATAGTTGAGGTTATTGCTTTTTTAGTCTTAAATTTCCAGACTAAAAAGAATGGAATAAATGTAAGAAACAAAACATTTTCAAGTCAAGTTTTAATTTAAATGTTGTCTAAAATTGATAAAAATATGTTTTTAAATGTAGAATTATGTATAACTTATAATCTCTTGTGGCCTAAATGCTTCTTTTGGTCTCATGTATACGTATGTATGATCTGTAGTTCTTCAGTTATTGGTAATTACCTAACAGGTATCCTAGTTAAACGTCTCAAGGTTTTATAGATTATATATTATTAAGTATTGAAAAAATTAATTTTACATCTTTTAGTCCATTTTTAAATAGAAGTGTGATTTAAAAATTTGTTTCACTGATATTTATTTCTTTGTTAGCCATTTAAATGATCGATTACGCACTAAAAGTCTAGCATAAATAAACAAATTATTGTTCTATATTTAAAGCAAAATATAGAAACAAAAATGAATTATCATTGAATAGGAATCAAGGCAACAAGTCTTGGATTTTTATAAAAAAAATTCTGTAACCAAATAATAATTATCGAAAAAAGTTTTTAAAAAACAGATGCGAACAAATTTTTCCGAGAAACAAAAATGAAAAGTTCAAAATTCTTTTTTACATTTAAAAAATAATAATGGTATGAAAAACGATGATAATAAGTTAAATCATTAATAAATTTTAATAATTCTAAAAAGGTACTGCTTGTTTGATTATGACACAATTTCTAAAATAAACATTTTGATATAGAAAGGGTATTTTTTAAAAAAACTCATGTGACTGAGTAAAGGGATAGGATCATATGTTTTACAGTTTAATGTATAATTTATTTTGTAAAAAAGCTTTCTAATATCAAAACTTGAGAAAACCTGATATAATTTTTCTTCAATATTAAAAATATTCAATTGTAATGAAGAATGAAATTTTTATTTTTATTTAACATTTTGAAATAAAGTAATCTAAAACTCTTTCTTAATGAAGTTGGTTTTAAACCTTTCTTTAAAAAGAAATAATAGAGCTTAAACTCTGTAGAGCTTTAATTTAGTTTTATTAATATCGTGTCATTTGGTTGAAAAATACGAGAACATTATTTTTCTTCCGTTTTCTAACGAAACTAATAATATGCATGGATTACAATATATGTTACATTAAAATAATAAAAATAGATGGGTTTGATTTCAGAATTCAACACGTCAATTTGCTAGAATTTTTCCATAAATTTCAAATAATGAGAAAAATAGTCGAAAACTTATTTAATTTTTTTTTATTGTTAACTAAGAGAATTTCTTTTATCCGATAACTTTTTATCCATCAACAACAATACACCGATTATTAAAATGTTCCTTCCATCATATTTTACAGATTCGCCGACCTCCTTAATTTAGCTTAGAAAAAGTTCCAAATATTCTCGAAATATATACACAGAAATATATGATATGCAATTTTTATTATTTTCTTTTGTGAAGTCGTAAACGCCTTGTTATGTAGAATGAACATTTTGCAGGACATCACTTAAGGAATTAAAAGCCTTTGTAATGGTTACTTAAGAATATCATTCTTAGTGATCTATTTTACGATACAGAGGAACATTTTACACTTGAAAGACAAAAAAAAAAAAAAATGTTTAGGTATTGCAAAGGTATTGTTGGAGCATTTTTTTAATCGGGAAGATCCCCCAAAGAGTTACCTGGTGCGAGCTGTGCAGTGCTTCTAGGGTCGGTCTTGGGATGTATCCGTGGGTGGTGAGGGAGTTTCTGTAACTCTCCAATCGAGGAGCTGCTTCTGAGTTGTAATCCACCAAGTGGCAATCGGCGTCTTTGAAAATCTCCGAAAAGATGGAATTGGCACGGCTCGTCTTTCTCGAAATACCTGCTGCTAGGAAAAAGGACAATACGAGTAATTTATTATGCTGCGAATAATGCTGACATCATCATTCGAAACTCTTGTTATTGTAACAAACTAACAAAAATTAAACTTCGAATCAAATTTCATGCTTATTGTACAATGAATTCTTTTAGTTGGGATGTGATAGTGGGATTCTTTATTAATGTCGAGCTGAGAAGCAATACGAAGGTTATTGGCGACGGACCTTGTCATTTTGAAACTCGGTCAAGAAGTGACGAAGTTGCACCACTCTCTCCAAAATTTAACACCACGCTAACTGGAGGACAGGGAATCTCGACAAGACTTAACTTGCATCGCCCCCACTACTTGGTAGGTCTTTAATGCTATTCGGGCTCGAACCCATGACTCGACGAAAACTACGTCTGCCGCGAGTTTGCGACCATGATCACTAGGTTACCGCAAACACGCACTGAATGTAAATGTATGACTTACAAATGTAAATACATTTATTGATTTTATTAATTATACATTTAATTACTCATACATTAATTATTTATGTTTATAAATGATATTGTTAATTACATAAACAAATACGTAAGTATACAGAAATCTGAATGATAAAATATGACTTTCATTAGTTTTAATTAAAATAATGAGATTTATTTAAATCAGGCTTAAAAATAAGTTAGTTTTTTCATGTTGAAAGCATTTCGGTTATATTAAGAGGATAGGACTCCAGCATTTTTTTTTCCGAATCCCCTTGTGTCTCTCCCACCCTAATGGGTGACAGCTTTCCAAACGTAATTCGCAGACTCACATAAATAAAGTCGAAATTGTACAAAATAATATCACAAGAATTATTTATACAGCTTGATGGTTCATGAGGAATGAGAATTTCAGAACAATGACAAAAATCCCTACCGTAAAAAAATTCATCCAAAAAATAGCAAAGAAGTTTTTCAATGACTTACATACGATTCAAAATTTATCCCTCCAGGAAATTGAAAGTTACGTTCCCTACATTACAAATCGTAGCTATCGTAGAACTCGAGATCTCCTCATTCCTTAATTATAATTCATTTCAATAAATGTATCAAAAATCTCTACTAGATGTGATGTTTATTTATCACACCGACTTCCATCATCACTTCTACGGCAAGAAGTTGGATGGTTTTCCGTCCAAACTTCGGTCGTGGTAACCAAAGAAATTTTTCTAAGTCAAAATTTTAATCTATCAACCAATGGGAATCCGAGCTCTAGTTCTTTGCTGAGCTAGGGTGTTGAATCAACCCTACTGAATCAACTACCTTCTCTGAAACTAGCTGCAACCTCTTGATCGGACTACAGATTTTACTCTGATCTCCCCCATCCCTCTGTACAGAAATCAATTTTAAATCCAAGTTATAGTTGCTGCTGCATCTTGACTGGATGACAGTTTCTATCCTGTTCTCATTCCCCTCTGTGCTCAGAAATCCTAGCTAAACACAAGTTCTAATAGGTTATTTTCAAGATTTCAATCAACTCATAATTGATACTCAGAAACAACCAGATTTAATTAAAAAAATTATTTTACTTTAACTTCTGTTGTGCACTGTACTCAATTCAGCTCTGAAAATATCTATTACACTGGAAATGCAAGTAAATTCATTTCATCACTACTGGTGGTAACGGCCCATAAGGATTCGACATAGAACTCAACACTAACGAATAAACATAGAAATGATGAAATAAGACCCCTTACCTGTAGTCTACTGTGACGGTATATACTACAATGTTAAATAAAGAAATATTTCAAGATACCACAAACTAAAGCCAGTCTGTCTGCTTAAATTTCCGATTTGATAATGTTGAACATGCACGTAATCTTTCAAACTTCAAACAGAATAATGCTGTAACTCTTTTTATTTTTCTCTAATTTTTTATGAATAAATTTAAAAAAAATTGTTCTGCAAATTTTTTAAAGTGTAATTTCGCTTTTCTGTTTCTCTTAGCTCCGAATTTTCGTACAAAACATTTTTCAAAGGGACGACTTACTCTCAAAGTTGTCTGGTATGTTGAGCGATGAGGATCTACGTCGACCCGGTACCATGACGGACAAGAACTCTTGCACGCTGAGCCGATGTTGCGGCCGACCAGAAGACGTATTGCTCTGCTTTTCGTCTGATTCAAAAGCATTATTTTCACACCCGACGGTTATCACTTGGAACCTGTTGGGAGGACTACCTGTAATATAAACAGAGCATAGAATTAAATTCCTTCCATTTAAGCAACTTTGATTTTGTGATATACACTGGTGTTCAAAATTAAGAGAATTTGCATATTTTGTAGAATTCCATGAAAAGAATTGAACGAAATGTAAAAATACTGTTTCGTAACAAAGATGCAAATCTTGTACGCCGAATACGTAAGTGTCTATGTGTATGGAGGTGGAACAAGTTGAAAAATAGGATTTATAAGCTCAGATGGCCGCACACACCTCCATGTCTTTGAAAGAGGCATTGCGACTCTTGAGAGGTATAGGGAAGAGGTCTTGGAGCCCTATATCCCCCTTTTCAGAAGTGTAGCTGGTCCTCATTTCCTTTTAATGGATGACAACGCAAGGTCACATGGAGCTCAGCTGGTCGACGAATTTCTGAAAAGTGATTCTGGCCGGATGTATTGGCCAGCCAGATCTCCAGACTTCAATCCCATAGAGCATGCTTGAGACGCTCTGGAGAGGACAATTACAATTCACAAGCCCCTTCCAAGAACTATCCAAGATCTGAAAACAGCATTGCTGGACGAGTGGGACCAATTGCCACAGGAACTCATGAACTCCCTTATTTCTAGCATAAAATCACGTTGTGAGGCCTGTATATCTGTAAAAGGGGACCATACCCATTATTAACTCATTTTTTCTGTTCTATTCTGCAACTTCTGTTTCATACATTGAGACTCCAATGAGTGTTACGCACGATCATGCGTGTGTATTATAACTGTTCAATGGTTATTTTTTGTATTATATCAAACCTATGAACACACCAAATTTCTTTAAAATCTGTCCAGTAGTTCTAGAGATAATCGACCAAATCGAAAAATTCTCTTAATTTTGAACATCAGTGTAGAATAAAACATTAACACTGTTTTCACCTAATACCAAAGAATCCGATCAAATTTGGAAAGCATTTTCAGATATAAAATTATTCCATTTTTCATAAAGGCTTGTGATTTCGTAACGCATACATCCGTTTGAGATGCAGTACTCTTAAAATGTAAAAACTTTTCCAAAAAAGCACCAGTCTTTTTACTTGGACACGTACATTTTAAAATCCATTTAGAATTACAATACAGGAGACAAAACATGAAAAACATTTTACACCAGAAAAAAAGGTACTGATTCAGATAGAAATGAATAACATTATAAAATACGCTGCTCTGTAAAAGATAGCCAAGTCAAAATTTATAAAATTAATATTTGAGGGCTTTTTTTTAATCGGAAAAAGTGTTTCACATTCGGGTCCTACGAAAACAGCCTTTACGAATGCAGTATTTCCATGTTTCCACTTTTAAGGCGACGTGTACCACGGGTGGTACAAGACGTATAGTATTTGTAGCCTTCGGAGGCCATCGTTGGTATACCACTACATGTTAACTTCACTTCCTATAAAATCACCTAATTTAAGTAAAGCCTTAAATTAAGAATAAAGAAAAGTAGGTCATCGCCAAAGTGTTAGCAATCAGCAACAAATATTTCAGTTAATCTTTGTATTGTTACAAACATCTCAATCTATTGGACTTACGGTGAAAGCAGTTCAACAAGGAGGATAATTTGAAAATGGGGCTTTATCCACACATATCAAGGAGAAAGCGCATACGGATATACTCTCATTACAAAACACAGTTCTGGTAATGATAATCACACACACACAGTACTTTAAATCAGCTCTCCAGTTTACTAGTTCGCACTGCGGACATATTTCCAAAGTATAATACTTTGCATGGACTCGGATAGCATCCGGCAATTCAATAGATTTCCCGGCAGATTCGACCATCTCGCAGTAGATTAGCTCGGCTAATTTACAACCGATTTCCTTCGGCTCCGCACCTTCCCATATTAAGCTAATTAGCCACCTAAGGGGCTACTGTTTTTAGGCGGATCACTTTTGGCGTACCAGACCACTTTTCAATTTTTTCATCGTTTGCTTCAATTTTAATTACATTTAACTTTAATATATTCAATTTAACAATTTATCGATTGCTTCAATTTTAATTACATTTAGCTTTAATATATTCAATTTAATAATTTATCGGTTGCTTTAATTTGAATTACATGTAGTGGATATTATATTCAATTTAATAATTGATAGTTTGCTTTCATTTTAATATTGGAAAAGTTTATTATAGTCCATTTCTCGATATTTCATCGTTTACTTTAATTCTTATATTTAATTGAGTAATTTAACAATAATTATTAAAAGAAAGCGCACCTTGGGTGGTTAAATCTGATCTTTGCAAAACTTTGCATAGAACTTTTGAATTTGTTTTTAAAAAGTTTCTATTGCTTTTGAATACTTAATACCGTTTATACAAATAAGATAATGGATGGTTAGAGAGATATGGAAGCAAGAAAAAATGAGGGATGGGAGAACTTATGAAAGATGTAAAATGTATTGTTTCGATTAAAAGACACAAAAAATAAATGAAATAAACTTTAGAAAATTATTTGTTATGGCCTCTTTCCACTCGGTCTATTAGATTCAGACAGTCAGAAAGTAACTTTCTTCAATTAGACAGGAAGTTTAAATTAATTAATTTTGGCAGTAATTATATCCATTTTTCTTTTATTTACTTGCTAAGTTGTGCACTTATCAGGAAGCGAACTCATTTTGTTTTAAAGAGATCTTTTTTCTATAATTATTATTAAATTACTGAATTAAATATAAGAATTAAAGTAAACGATGAAATATCGAGAAATGGACAATAGTAAACTTTTTCGATATTAAAATTAAAACAAACAGTAAATTATTGAACTAATATTGTATCAACTTCATGTAATTTAAATTAAAGCAAACGATAAATTGAATATATTTAAGCTAAATGTAATTAAAATTGAAGCAAACGATAAAAAAAATTAAAAGTGATCTAGTATGCCAAAACATCCAATCTAAAACAATAACCCCTTAAGAAGCTAAAAATATTTACACACATTTCTATTTTTAAAATTAGAATTCAAAATTTTCCTGATTTTTAACTGAAATTGAAACTGTAGTTCATTTAAAAAGCTTAGTATTTCAAATACGGGGCAGTATTTAATACACCAAAGTGATCATGCAAAATTAAAAGCCTTTGGCAAGTTTACGTCTTATGAAAAGATAGGAGCCAAAGACGTAACATTTTATTATTACGTTAAGAGTACTTACGGATTGTTTATATTTCTTATCACACTGTTGTTTCCAATACAAAAATAACACATGTAAAAAACGAGTTTTTTGAATATGGGTTTTCTTTCAAACTTCACACTTTGCATAACATAATTTTTTTATATCTTAAATTTTAAGAAGAAAATGGAACGTTGAATCAAATTGAAATTATTCAATAATTCACAAAAGAGAGTTTGAGCAATGACCCCTTCACCTTGGCGACCATTTGGGGGCTTGGCGTAAAACGTGTCTTTAAATAAATAGTTTTGATTAATTTTTATTAATTATAATTAAATTATCGTAATGTCATTCAAAACAATCGTGTATAGAAAATTTCAGCTCAATTGAAACAAATTTAAAGTTATTATCCTGACATACAATATGAGTAGAAAAAAATCCAATATAAACCGCAACACAATAGTTTTATGAATAGTGAAACTAAATACGAAGTTGTTCTGGTCTCTGGAATTCTTTAAGATTCTTATTAATATTTTAGATAATACATTATAAAATAATTGCTAATTGTTTCTTACTCACTAGTTCACTAGAAAGTTTACTCACTGCTTATAACATTTTTGACCCTTTTTTTCTCTGACAAAAAACTACTTTCCCACATACTTCACAGAAATAAGAAACCCCACCGATTCCTATTCTTGAAATTATTAGTGAAGTAAGTTTTCAGATCTTTAACAAATATTTAAAAATGCTTCCGAAAGTCAGAAAAAAAGTCTCACATTGTAACTTTGTCTGGACCAATTGTAACTTTGTCTGGACCAATTGTAACTTTGCCTGGTTCAAAACTTTAAAAGCTTTTTTTTTTCACATTTTGAGGCACTCAATTGAGCTGAAATTTTCTGTACACGATTGTTTTGGATGACAATGGGATAATTTAATTATAATAAACAAAAAAAACTAATTGATTAAAACAAATTATTTAAAGAATTAAATTTTACGCCAAGTTTCCAACTAAGTTGAAAATTTGTCTCCAAATCCCTCGTGTGCTTTAATTTTAATTACATTTAGCTTGAATATATTCAATTTCATAACCTAATTTATCTTTTGCTTTAATTTTAATTACCTGTAGCTTAATTGATTAACATAATGCTTAACTGACACGTATTTGTTTTAGATGATAAATTTAATAAATGTCAAGTAATAATATAAATTATTATAATTAATTATCGAATAAATTCAATTTGACTCAACGTTCCCTTTTGCTCTTAAAAATTAAAGTATACAAAATTATGTTGAGCAAAATGTAAAATTTGAAAGAAAACACATATTCAAAAAATTCGTTTTTTACCTGTGTTATTTTACTTTTTCGAATGCTTTTTTTAACCATTTTAAATATGAGCAATATTCTGAGAAGAAAATTAGGAAATTCACTAGGATCAAAAATTCGGGGTGGCATTTCATTAAGAGTTTTAATTTTGTTGTGACCTATCCTTTCTTTTAAATATAGGCTTTATTGGTTAAGTCAGTGAACACGTTCAATTTTGAAAGCATCAGTCGAACTTTGGCCTTGCTGCTCTTAAGTAAAATTGTAATGCTTTACATAAATAATTTCTCAGTTAGATATAATTTGACAAAACCTTTCATTCAAAATGAAACATGTGATTGAGTTCCATTGTTGCTCGTAGCACAGAAGTAAAAAGAAACTCAAACTTTTCTAGTTTTTTTACTCAAAACCCTTAAGGGGACTCGGCACCTTTTGACCATTTTTTCTATTTAAGTGTTTAAACTTATCTTTTGCGAATGTTATTAACAGTTACTATTAAACAAAATAATTTTACCATGAGAAAAAGGGCTCAATTTGATAAAAATTTTAAAAATTAAATTTTTTTTAAAAAATTTCAACGATTTTAAAATTGCTTCTTTCACAATTATCATTATTTTGACATCAAAATTTTTTCAGGCTCATAAGAATATATGTAATAACTTTAGGGATCGATTTTGCAATAAACAAATTAGTTTTTGAGAAAAAAAATTAAAAAGGAATGGAAAATAGGTAAAAAAAAAACATGATTTCTGCTACATTTTCTATTATAATATTTTTTTCTATTCAAAATATTGAAAAATGGTTCTCTAATTTTACTAAGCACATTATAACAAACAAATACACCAAAATTCAAGTTGTTTAATAAATATCTGTTAAAGTTTTGTAGTTTTAAAGACCATGGTTTCATGAAAAATCCCTAACTGAGAAAACGCTATTTAAAGAATAATAATCAGTAAAAAAATATCAAAACAAAGTCTAATTTTTGTAATAATTTGTCAATATAATGTATAGATATATACTTTTGAAATAAAGCATAATACATTTCAATTTGAAAGCATTTAACAAATATAATATAAGTTTTTATAAAAAGTTTGTCTGAGGCCGAAATTGCGAAAAATTTGAAAATCTTCATCTGACTGCTCTTTCAAAGAAACATATATTAAATATATTTCAAAATAAATGAAATATATAAGGTAAATAAAGTAAAAGTATGTGAAATGTTCAATAGAAAATTTAAAATATTTTGTAAAATTTATTTTGCTACTTAATTTCAATATCTAATATAAAATAAAGTAAAACATGTTTAATCTAAATTGTACTATTTTTTCAATCAGATCGTTTCAAAACTTCGCACAGTTATACCAGAGGTATCAAGGTACATTTTGAGCTAAAAATTGAAAAATCGATATTTTCATCGATTTTCGGCATTTGAAAGATGCTTCCTTAAAGTGTTTTGAAAATGAAAAAAACAACTTTTTGATAATTTCTAGTAAACAAGATAGAAGGGCTTTGAATTATTTCGAAAAAAAAAATGCTAAAACATCCCCAATACCTTTGGGGTGGTTTCATCTGAAGTATGGATTTGTATAAAGACGAAATATTATTATTATTTTTTTCAGGTTTGGTCTGGAGGAAAACCTATTCTCTATCTTTTGGTTCCTCTATCTTTTGACAAATTTTAAAAACTCAAATTGTGTTAGAAACATATTAAAATAAACCACTTTTGAGTGGATATTCTGCGGGGGGAATGTTTTCCATCTGCATGAAAACAAGGAAAATGGTGAAAGGAGGGGTGGGGGAGGGTCAAAAAAATTCACCAAATATATTTTTGAAAAAAAAATTTAATGCGCAAATACGCTTACGGTTCCTCAGCGAAGTATCCTAAAAATTTGGAGCTTTGATTTGTATGTTGGGCATGCAAAAAGATTTTTAAATTTATGTATTAGATACTTTAAATATTACATTACATGTGAATTGAGAATTTTTTATCACAAATGACAATGCCAATACTCTCTGCTAATAAATTGCACTAAATTTTCAACTATGAAGTGATTGTTGAATATGATACGTTTTTTCAAATGAAAAAGAAATGGAAAACCGGAAAAGCGATCAACATTATAAAAAGCAAAATTTTAAAATATCAAGAAAAAATTTCAAGAGAAATTTTATAATTTCATTTTCATAAGGCACGAATTTTATTAACTTAATTGGTTTTTTATTTTTAAAATTTACCACTTATAATTTAAACTCAGAATATACATATAAAACGAGAAAAAATTTCTAAAGTACAAAATTAAACTAATAAAGGAGCGAATCACTTTTTCAAAAAAAAAAAATATTTTTCTTTTCCAATCCGAACTGACATTCAGGAAACACGAATTTTTACATATGAAGTAATCTATGTTCAAAATATATGAAAGTATAATTTTCGTTACGATTGAAAATTAAACAATCATTTTTTTGTAATTAAAGAAGTTAGCGAAATGTAAGCATGATTTTATAGCATTACAAAACATGAAATATTATCATCTTTCTATAATAACTGATTACATTTTAATGACTGGATGATTTGATATGTTATTCATGCATTTTTAGAAGCAATCGATTATATTATTTCATGCAATATTTTGATTACTTCTGAGAAGATTAGTAATTTCTTATATTAAGAAATAGATATAACTGCATGAAATTTCTACAGTTAAGCTAGCTTTAATGTGGAGCACGTTCCTGTACATATTTAGAAAAATAATAGTTTTTTTTTTTTTTGAAATACCTATGCATGTATGTATATACTTATAAATTTATGCTTGTATGTCTGCAAATAACATGTTTCTTAAAGTTTGCGATTAATCGAAATATCAGTTATATAATAAAAAAAGAAATGTTTTTTAACCTATTGAATTGTGTGTTATTTCAATCTTCTTTATTGGAATATATTGTGAAAGAAGAAAAACGCCTCACATTTTTCATATTGCCCTGAACTGTATTTTAAAAACCTAAGCATGGTATTGGAATCAATTACTTTGTTTTGCTTACAACTGATTGATTCCTAAGTATAGTATTTATTTGAATACAATAAAAATTGTCTAAAAAGAACAAATTTATGATTAGTTGCTCTTTTTAAAATTTCGTTACTCAAAAAATTTATTTTTTTGGGAAAATTAATAAAGTAATTTTATGAATAGGCAGTTTAATGAAGTTATACGTGGTGTTTACAAAAGCATATTCAAACTTTGAGGAACTATCGTTACAAAACTAAAGTTACTACAATTTTAGTCAAATTAAACTTAAAAAAATCAAATGTAAAAAATTCTATGCAAAGTCTTACGAAGAACAGATTTACCCACCCAAAGTGCGTTTCTTATAATTATTATTACATTACTCGATTAAACATGCGAAGTAAAGTAAACGATGAAACATCGAGAAATGGACAAAAGTAAACGTTTCCGATATTAAAAGTAAAGGAAATGATAAATTATTAAATTGAATATATTTAAGCTAAATGTAATTAAAATTAAAGCAAACGACAAATCATTAAATTTAATATTATATCAGCTATATGTTATTAAAGGTTAAGCAAACGATATATTAATAAATTGAATATATATATATATATATCAGCTATATGTAATTAAAATTGAAGCAAACGATCAATTATTAAATTGAATACTGTATCAACTACATGTAATTAAAGTTAAAACAAACTATAAATCATTAAATTGAATATATTTAAGCTAAATGTAATTAAAATTGAAGTAAACGGTAAAAAAATTGAAAAGTGATCCGGTACGCGAAAAGTGATACAACTAAAATAATAGCCCCTTAAGTGGCTAAAAAAAGCTCTAAGTTTAGAAAGTCATACATGTCTAACGTGACCACTTCATTAGAAATAGAACGATATCCAATATATAACAAAAAATCGAGAAACTTTTACAGTGGAAACTGGGTTTCCTGATTTCCTGCCCTTTTTTCATTCCCTGGCGTTTCTGAGAACATAACCATCTTTCCAGGAATTAACGAAAAAGCATCAAAATTTGAAAAAAAAAAAAAACTGAAAATTAGTTATTTTTAATTGATATCAATAATAATTACACAGAATAAGAATATTATTCATAAATGTCGAAATTCACACTTCCTTAAATTTTGAGCTACAAAATACAAATAAACAAAGTTAATTATTCATTTTTAAAATATCATGTAAGAAAACATTAGCAATCTATGCTTTTATCATTCAGCCCAGTTCTTAGTTTTGTTATGAACAACACGGTAGCTGAAAATACCCTCTCAGATTCAGCTGATGTTGGGAGAATTTTTTTTTCAAAGCCTCACCCAGCTTCATAATATTTCATGATCGATTTACTCTTGAACCAAATAACTGAAATTCTTGTTTTGCTATCATGCTCAAGTTAGAACTCGTACTAGCTGAACAACGTTGGACCTTTATCTTTGAGTGGATCTCTTTTCTGCTGTTTCGTCCGACGTTGAAGATTTCTTTTCCAAAGCTTCCGTACTTTCTTCATCTGAGAGCGAGGAGTTGGACATTCATTCGTCTACCTCGATAACAAAAAGTCATAATTATTTCATGCTTGTCATAATTATTTCAGCTTGTTGAAACAAAGAGGTTTTATTTGGTAAACGTGAAAGATCAACAATAACAGCAATATGATGTTTTCTCCCAAAATTTAGATATTGCATTAATCCAACTATACTGGCATTGTGTCTATCGCTAATTCTTTGGACTAGAGAATATTTCATATTCTTAGAAAATTCTGGGTTTTGTTGATTCAACTCTCCAATGATGAAAGTAAATACTTCTTCGGCAGTTTTGCGAATTCGCATTTTGCCTTCATAGTTTTTCTAGACTAATTTTCGATGGCGTAGAGCCTGCTATAATTACAAAGCTTCTAACTAGCTGTAAAACCGAACACGCTGAAAAAAATAATCAGATCATTTTTATTATCGAGTGGATATCATTCTATCATTCGTCCCCCCCCCCTCCGAGATTGTTCCATTGAACATTTATAGCTTTATAAATTTTAAATTGTTATTTTTTAATTTAATTAGTCCAAAAAGGTTGTAGACCTTTAAATTTATATTAATAATTCTTTAAAGCTGAGATATTATTTTATAAGCAACATGTGTATTTATTATAAAAAAAATTGATATCTTCTATATAAATAAAAATATATTGTTTCCTTTTTTCTAATATATAAAAATTATATCAGAACTATTATTTATAAAATTAATTTTCGCTTTATAAGAAATAAATGTATCGAATAACGGAAAAATATTATTCGTTTTCAAAGACATTTTTCAATATTTACTTCTTATTGAATTAATATATTCTGTTTCATTTTTTGTTCCATCAATATTAATCTAACCAAAACAAATATATATATATATATATAAATAAAATTAGATTATTTTTATTTGAATATCTATATAGTGAATTTAGAGTTTTGATTCCTTTTTGTTTAGTTAATTGTATTTTGTCTTTTTGAATATATATATATGTATATTCAATTAACTGAAAAAAGAAATCAAATTTCTAAACTTGATATTAAGTAGTTATTACATAAGAGTTGAAAGAAAAAATATTTAACACTATAACCAAATTAAAAAAATATTCAATAATGTATTCAAAGGTTTTAAAACTGAAGTTTTAAATAATAAGAGATAAAATTGCAAATAATAACAATAATACTTGTAATCAAACACGCATAAATACATAAAAAGACAACAAATGAAAATGAAAAATGGAAACCCTTTCAAATTAAAAAAAAAAAAAAAAAAAAAAAAAAACGGGAAATGAAGACATTTAATATTGGTGATACCTTAGGACATCGGTGTAGTTAAATGGAATTATTTTTATCAGAACAAAGGAATAATATTTTACAATTAACGATGTCTGTGTTTTTCTATGTACAAATATTCTCAGACATAACAATAAAATTCACTAATTTTTATAGCATGTTTAGAAGAAACCAATTTATTCTGATTTTTGAAAATCAATGCATGCTTTCTCTGAATTTATTTACTTCGAAAACCGTTGTTTTGCTTTAATTCAAACCCGATGTCATTCAAATTTCGTTATAAATTATCTCGTAAAGTGTTGACTCATTTACAGAAAATGTATAGTGACAAAATCACAAGCAGTTGCAGTCACAAAGCAAAAATTATTATGTAATGAGAAAAAAAAATCCGCTTTAAACAAATCATTGGTTTGTATTTTTGATGAGTCACATTCATTAATTTCTTAAGACGAAAGGAAACATATTTTGATCAACATATATATTCCCATTTCTCTGTCATTTTCTAGCATATTTAGTACTGCGGTTAGAAATTATTTATGACTGTGCTTGAAAGTTGTTTGGATTTCAGTAAAAATTGTGAAATAAGTTAGAAAGAACGTTTTGCTGTTAGTTTATTCTGTAAACGAAGAGATTTAGTTTATGGGAAAAAACCGCATGCTTTTTATGTGTGGAACTTGTTTTTAGACATACATATATCGCTAAAAATCTGACTGTCATCTAGATTAAAACACCTGCCTGTCAGGATAAAAAGTGAGATTTTTACTTTTTAGATGGGTGTAGGAACGCGTTTTTCTGCTAAAGCATGGTGACCTTTTTAAATGGAACGAAACTGTAAGCAAATGTTTCATTTCGTTGATCATTTGTGAGCTCGATTAGTTAAAAATAAGATTTTGTTTTCAATTTTAATATCCTCTTATTATTTTTTTTCTACAACATTACTAATGCTTTAAAAGTCCCTTTGTCCTGAAATTTGAATTACATTGTCAAAAAAATAATAAAACGATCGGTACTGTTATTTCCATAGAAACTTCTTTTACTAAGCCTTATCTTTTACACTAAATTTCTTTGTTAAGAATTTTCCTGAGTTGATGATAAATGAATATATGCAATTGAATACGTTTTACATTGAAACATAACCAATATCGAATCAGTTACAATTTTTAAGCAATACGCTCTCTCGAGTCACCGAATATCAAACGAAGAAAAAAAAATTACCTCCATTAGTTTGGTCTTTCTCCATTTTCTTTCCTCGGAATTCGTAACAGCACTGGTTCTTACTCAACTCTTCTACCTTCAAATCAATATTTTCTTTCTTATAAATTTTCTAAGCAGTAAACTAAATGACCTTGAGATAGGACCGATAGAAACACAATATTCTGGCCACAGAAATAGGTTCACGGAATATAAAACGATTTCTGTTCAGAATGTGCGACCATACCCGTGTTGTTTCGACCACCACCTTCAAATCATACATTAGGCCGAGTCCAGTTTGTTGAGAACAGCACACTTGTTGATTGTCACCAAAGCAGCCGTTCACTTGAAAGCCCCCTGTCAAAGAAGAAACCTCGTATGCTAAGCGTTCCTTTCTTATATTTACGAAATCTGTGATCGGAGCACCTGTGTGCAGATACGCATCGCCAATAATGACTCTTTTACAAGCTTAGGATGAGCCGTTATCCGTTTTAGTGTGCTGCCTGAGACAAAGGTGTTAGGTACAAAGGTTCTGCCTCAAAGTTATGGGAGGAGTTTTAGTTAAGGACTGGATAACGCCGCCTCGTTACGATGCAATAAAATATTGCGGAACAGATCGAGAGATTTTAGTTGTGGAGGTGAGAAAAAGGTTGGGAAATTCGATTCGCTCCTCTGCTTTTTATAGTGTGGGGATGAGCAGTGAGATAAACACACTTGTGTACACAAAACAATAAATTTTGTAGGTTCAAATATTGACATTGCGGGCGTTCGTAAATTTTGAAATGAATGTCGATTTAAATGCGTTTGGTAATGCTACATCAGCCCCGGAGAATGTGAATGACAAATAAAATGTGGTTGAAGACCCTGATAAATATCTAACAAAAGAATTCGAAGCAGATGGCGCAGTGATCATGTCACATCGTGTAAATTAATTGGGAATGATGTAGACGATATTTGTTTTGAATTGATTTTTATAGCGTAATTGGTTGTGTATGAGGCAGACGATATTTATTTTAAATTGATTTTTATGTAATGTAATGATTAATTATATTATATGAAAGTTGCGTATGAAGAAGGTATTTATTTTAAATCTACTTTCATGTATGCAGTTAAATAACTGCATGAGACAGATGATTTCTTAAAATTGGTTTTTATATACGAAATTATTTGTATGTTAAGCAGTTGATATTTTTAATTGATTTTTATTTGTGTATAATGATGGTGGTATTTATTTTAAATCGATTTTCGTCTATGTTATTAGTTGTGCATGACACAGATATTTTTTTATGAAATTATTTTTGTGTTAAGCAAATTATATTTGTTTTAAACTAACTTTCATATAGGTTTAGCATGTGTGTTATCATATGTGTTTCATATTAATTTTCATACTTGTATATGATGCAGATAATATTTATTCTAAAATGATTTTTTTTATATATGTAATTATTTATGTGTGGTGAAGACGATGTTTGTTTTATGTTAATTTTCATAGATGTAATTATTTAGGTGTTAAACAGATGATATTTTTATGATTTTCATTTGTATAATTATTAATGTATGATGTAAATTATATTTGTTTGAATTAATTTTCCTATAAGTAATTATTTTTGTATTAAACAAATGATGTTTGTTTTAAATTAATTTTCATGTGTGTTATCATTTGCATTTCATATCAGAACAAACGATATTGTGCATGATGCAGAAAATATTTGTTTAAACTGAAACTGATTTTCATATGTGTAATTAGTTGTGTGTATAATGCTAATGATATTTATTTTAAATTGATATAATTTATTTAATGTCAATTTTTTTCTAGAATGTCTACAAAAGTTTGCTTTTTTGAAATATATTTATTTTAGTTTGTTCTTAAATTTGATTTAAGTGATTTAACATAAAAGTTAGTTTAAGTTATTTTAGAAACCAAAACCAGTTATTTACCCTTAAAAAGATCTTATTGATAATTATTCGATATAAAAACCAACGTTTTTAAAAACAACGTTTTTATATGGTGGCAAAGTTTATTAGAGAAAATTATTGAAATAGTTAAAACTGTTAGTTATTTTAACTTAAAATTTACTTTAAAAAGATACATTTGTAGAGTATATAAAAATTCATAATACTCATAAAATCAAAACATGCATTTGAAAGTTTGTAGTCATTCTATTAAAAAGAATGGGAACCAGAATTCAGAAAAATTATTGTGATAAGACATGGCCAAATATTGGAAACTTTCTTTCTTTGAATGAACAAAAGTCAGCAACCCTTACTATCTGAGATAGTAAAGGGAGATAGCTATTCCCTTTGTGAGTACAAAAGGTTTACATGACCTCATGCGGTGTGAGTGCCTGGAAGCTCCCAGAGGGGGAAAGAAATTTTTCCTCAGTCCAAAAGCGCCGAGGAAAGAATATTTTGAGACTTATTAAAACTTAGAAATATTAGTTAAAACTTTCAAACGTCTAAATATTGCATTGTTAGGCATACTGACGCATTCAGAAATTTCAAGCTCTAGCTTGATGGGAAGTTGGTTAAATTAACGATCGAAAATTTGATGACACACACACACACACTCACACACACACACCAAGTGAAATTCAGAAAAACGTTGTAAAATATTAAAATTCAATATGATACTACGAAAACTTAAATTAATTTTATTTTCGAGAAGAGTATTTTATTTTCCTCCCTCAGTTTTTAAGACAGTTTCCTCTGTCGTGGAACGCTTTCAGTGCCTACAAAACAAAATTACTGTCATTATAAAATTAAAACGAAAGCTGAATCTGAAGAGAACTCAAGGGTTCGTAGTCTCTTGAATATCTTGAAACTATTCATAGAAATTCTCTCAGGATGCGGTTGTGGTAGTCACGGCTAAACAATCGTAGGTTGTAGGCTTGAAACTTTGGATTCTTAAGAAAATTACATTTTGTCGTTTGGAGTTAAATCAGAACTTTTTAAAACAATAAAAGATATTTTGTTGGAAGGGATTTAGAGGCCCAAAAGAACGTATCAAATAACTATCTTCATTTTACACGACCGCTATTTAAACCTTACGTTTGCTTTTTAATGTATACAATAAATGTACTGGTTGCGTCTGGCATCAAAATACCATACAGCGATTTATTTTACCCCAAAGATAAATTACAGTTGTTTTCACTCTGAGATATTTCTAAGAATTATTTTTTTTCCTTAAAATATCCTATATAAAAGGGGTATTCATGTGTATTTCTACTATTTTATACATTATACTTCAAATATAATTATTAAATTCTCTGTGATAAAAGGTTAAATTTCTCTTTTTTTTATTATGGAAGTTTTTTTTTTATTAAACTAATTAGCACCTTTTGTAGTTATATTTTTCTATTTATTTTACAGGTTTCCAGAGAAAGAGGTTGAGGTGGCTCATTTCAACAACGACGACAGAAGTTAAGACGTCTTAATAACTAGCACGAGAGGGAATCCCTATTGGTCTTGTTGATAAGAACTGAGCATAAGTGTTTGGACAAGTTTTTCCTAAACCGACAGATCGAGGGCTCAAACCATCCCCGTCACCAGGTAATCCGTTTTCCACCTCCACGGGGTGCAAAAACATACCCCAATATGGCGGAAAGATTCAGCCGCTGAAGTAGCGACTTAAGACTTGAATACTAAAGGGCAATACGGCCTAGAACTACTAGTTGCATGTATCCCCAGCGCAAAATCTTGCCTTTATATGTTTAAATAAAACAACGCTATATAAATCACAATTTGTAATATACTGACTACTTCTCGTTCAATAGACCTTCTATCTCAACTCGAAAACAGCCGACGACTTCGAATGGAATATGAGCAAAGCGAAACACAATATAATGAGAAGGGGGTGCATAACAATTTCGGCAAGGGATGAAGAAATAACCTTCTCTTAAATATCGTGTAGAATGTACTTATTCGTATCATTCTGAGGATACTGTAAGGGGAGTACGCGACGGCTGTCTTCAACAACAACGACAGAAGTTAAAACCCCTCAGTAACTAGCCTGAGGGGGAATCCTTTTAAAAGTGACCAGACAAATTTTCTCCGGACCGACAGATCGAGGGTTCAAATCATCCCCCTCACTAGGTAACCTGTCAGCCCTGGGGTGTAGAAAAACATCCCCATTATGGCGAGAAGCATCAAGTCGCCGAAGGGTCGATTAGAGGGTACGTCTAATATTTGTGGTCTGTGATATTTATCTTACTGAATAAAAGATGTTGCTACGCCCTTGCTTTGATACTGTGTCTCTGATCCATCCAAACTTGCCAAGTAATCAAACAATAAATTAGCAGTCAGGCGAACTTTAAACTATTTTTATTCATTCCTGAGATACTCAGAAATAAATGTTTGTATTACGAACGTGGAGCGGTCGCTAACTAGCGTCATCAATGAATGATAAACTGAAGATTCATTTTCTCTCAATATACCACAAAAGTGGATCCGAGTCAGGAACATTAATTATATACTGCGTCCGACTGCAATATCAGCTGCCCGATGATGATTTACTTTCTTGCATCAAATTCGTGTGCACTGCACTCTCTCTGACCTTCTTTCTCCTCTTTTCAGTTTAATACGTCCAATCTCTCTTTGTTATCTTTTTGTTCTCTTTTTAATAACACTTCAATTTATAAACAGCAATCCTGATTTACGTGAGTCAAAGTTTATTTATAAAACAAAATACTCAAATTAAATACCATCATAAGCAGCTTGAAAATTTTACAGGAGGGGAAGGTAACAGGGTTTGAGTACCTGTTACAAGACACGAAAAAGAAAGTTAAGAACTCCATTTTAGGGCTTCACGACAGCTGTTTTTTATTATTTCAATTTAAATATGAGATTTGAATTTTGCATAGATTTTTGGAAAACAAAACGCATTCTCGGCTTTCATTCGGAAATTAAATATGTGGGGAATAGAAGGGGAAAAATAGAAATTAAATGTTAGTTCAGCTTTCATTTACCTTAAATAACCTTAACCCTAAACAGCGAACTAATTCATTTTCAATAGTTAATTGTACATCGATATTTCAAATATATTCAAATCTATTTTTGTGCAGCGATTAGGGACTGCATTAAAGAAGAGCATAATTTTTTTTTAAACTTCGTAAGTAGTCATGAAATGGATTGTTTGCAATAAATTTAAAAATAATAATTTTTTATGCGGTCTTTAGGGACCGCATAAAAGAAATTCACTCATAAAATGTAGTTCAAAAGCTAACGTTATAGCTAGAAAGCAAAAATTAATTTACAAACGGGACAATTTTTGAATGTTTAATCTGTTCGTACATTAAGTGTTACATTATGACGTTGGAATATTTGCGATTTTCTATTCATTAATCTCAGAAACGTCTTGATAAATTGATTACATAAAACTACAATTTCGTTCCAAACAAAATGAAAGGCGATTTGGCAAATTAGATGAAATGTAATAAATTGATTTGGATATAGAGATATATAACCGATTTTGAGAAAGTGATATATAAGCGAAACAGAATTGAAAGGAAAAAGAAGGACGACAGAGGATAATGACAAGTTGACAGATGGAAGTGAATCATCATAATTGTTCGTTTGTATTGAAGCGACTCCTGTTAGAGTTTTTCAGTTGATTCTGTGATAAATAAGAAGTGGGGGAGTGGAGTCGGAACGAGTGATTTGGTAAACTAGGACTTTATTATTATTATATAAACTAGGAATAACTGAGTTAAGAGAAATTCGAGAGAGAGTATGTGTGTATGACCTTACATATTTTATGTTAAGGTTTATATATATATATGTGTGTGTGTCTTTTTCTTACGTAAATTCGATTGGAGTCTTGATTAATGATTATTTAATTATACTTTAAGATGGCTGTAGGGTTATATAATAAAGGAAATACGTCGCAACATATATGAAACTTTCAAAAAGGAACGTATTAAAGTTATTCTTCGCAGTAAGAAATGCGGATTTCTTGAGGATAACTAATACAAAATTACTTTCATTCCTTGAAGATGCTACCTCATAATCATTCTGAGTTGACAATACAAACCGATGATGCACAAGGCAATCGGTGATCAGTTTTTGTGAAAACGGTTGTTTGGTGATCCGCTCGTATATGTCACGCGATCCAGGCATACAAAAGCGAAGTTCCTTCATGTATTTTAAAGTTCTTTCAGAATTGGTATCAACTACAAGGAAATTCAATTAAAGTCTCCAGAGTGTTACACGAAGGGAAAAAGCGTTAGAGGCCAAGCTATATTGTAATAAAACTGATGTTTTGTGATGTTGTTTGTAATATTATGATGTAATATGAAGTGGGCCATTTATTGCCTTTTTTTTATAAATTGTGAACGCGGTAGCTTAGTGTTCAGGATCGTGGACACGCAACCAGAGTTGTTCTCGTTGAGTCGTAGGTTCGAACCCTGATGCAAGTAAGATCCTCCGTGTAGCAGGGATGATACACGTTTAAATATGGTTGAGATTCTATGTTCTTCCATTGGCGTGATGTGGAAGTTTCGAGCCATCTCAGGTGGAATCCTCGTCACTTGCCCAAGGATCAAAATAAAGAGGTCCGTCGTCTTTCTCAATGCGGCGTTAATAAACAATCACTCACATTCAGAATTCAAATGATGGATCTAAAATTTAAAGGATAAATTTCCAAATTATCACATGAGGTAGCTTGACTACATGTTATTTAAAGTATTACCATGGCTCAGAATTACGAAATCACTCATCAAGAGGTGTTTTTTTTTTTTTTGTAAGTTCTTTCCATGCAACTGTGTGAATTAAACATTGAAAATAAAACTGCTAAAATTGCACTTCAGTAATATTTTTTACGCGCACCTAATCCTTGTTTTTCAGTAGTTACATCAAATAATTTAGAAGAAATAAATGTTCAGTAACTAATATCACATTTTTGTTTTCAAATAAAAGTATTGAATGATTCATTGTTTATTAATGTTAAACTTAGAACCAACACGAGAGCTATTGGCAAAGATCACTTCGTAATTTTGAACTTCGTTAAAAAGACGAGGAGGACACCTAAGGTGTCATCCTATTCTCCAAACTTGTGCCTCGACGCACATAATCCTCGCTGCATGGCGTGTTTTAAATGACAAAAAGAAGTGATTAATAGTAGTCACATATGTATAAATTCGTAGCTATTCGAAGTTCCTAATTTAATCGAAGGTTGGTTGGTTCATTGTATAGGGTTGATGGCATTGAATACTTCTGGAACATATACGAGGTATATATTCCTAACATGGGGTAATAATCTATTTTAAGAGGAAACTTACAAAAGTATAAAAGGTCTGAAATAACGTATTGCTTGAATTTATTCATTAAAAATTATTTTCCATTGGTATATTGTTTAAATAAAATGAAATATGCTTATTTTCTCCTATTTATTACATCTAAACTGTATTTGAGATAATAATTAATTATATTAGAGAGTTTAGAAAATTGAGCAAGGATCATTCGATTTCTAAACACAGTGATTCCAGTATGTTTTTCATTTACTACGAATCTCTTCATATCTTTTTAAAGTTTCAATAAAATTATGCTGTTTTTTATATGATATTAATAATTTGTACTTTGATTAATTAATTTTAAATATTCGTAAGAATTATAAATAATTAATAAAATACTGCTCTGTTCTAGCTCTATGTTTTCACATTTTTAATATCATATTGATTTACGCGCACAATCTTTAAAAGGGTTTTGTTTCAGAATGCATAATTTTTATCCAATTAAACAAATAAATGCTTAAAAATATAATTGCATCAAAATATTTGGCATTTAATGCAGTTTTCAGATTATGAGGCATGTCACAATTGCCATTAAAATGTTTCATGTTATACCTATTATTGAAAAGATATCAAAACATAACCTGAAACATAATAATGTTAGTTCAAATTATGCAAAATAATATAATAGAATTGTGCAAATTTTGTGAGATTATTTTTAAAAAATTCCATAAGACTGCAAAAAAAATTCTTATTACTGTTGAATATTTATTGCAAAATTATTTTAATTTAAGCGCCTGAGAAACTTAACATATTTTAAAATTTGTACATTTTATTCTTTCATACTCGTTTATGTGATGCTATCTTAGATGAAAAACCTAGATGATCTTTTAAGGCTTATTGAAATTTCGCATCAAATTTTGTTCATATTTTAATTTATTAATCCTTAATAAGATATAAAATTATGTACCAAACAGAATAACTTTAGCTCAAATTATGCAAAATAATATGATAATGTTAATTTACTATTTCCGTTAAGTTTTATAAAATACTATTTCCGATGTATGTATGTATTTAAATACATCGATGTATTTTTTCCGGTGATGTATTTAAATACATCGCACGAAAAATCACATTTTGAGAAAATGAGCTTTAAAGTTTCCCATACAGTAAAGTTGACCATAAGTAATCTTGTGCATTTTTAATGATATCTAGCTAAATAATTAGAACTTTTTTTAAGATTTTTTTAAAGTATTCAGGAGAATTTACGTAAAAAAATGTCATTTTCAGAACATCAAAAATTTTAAGGTTTAAAATATAGAAAAGGGGTAAAGACAGAAGATATATCCATGGAAAAATATATTTTCTTAAAAGAAGATAAGATAGATCTCTTGTAAAATATATTTTCTGTAATGTATAGTAATGGAATATAAGTGTAGAAGGATTTGTCGTAGATATAGTTTACTTTTTTTCGTCAACAATTTCAATATCTTGAATCTATATTAAGAATGAAATACTCAAAATCAGATCGGGATCAATTCCATTTGTAATTTTGAACTTGATTCTACTCAAAGTATCATTGAGAGAGTAAAAAAATCATAAATTTTTAATAATCATCGAAAGTAATTTATGCACCATTCTCCAAAGTTTCAAAAATACCGATGAAAATTCAAATGTTCTGTGTTGAATCTTGTGCAAGATGTTTATTCTAGTATATCGTTCAAGTGCAAGATGTTTATTCTAGTATATCGTTCAAGTGCAAGATAAAATTGGTGAAAATTATTCCAAGCATAGATGAATGTCTTTATGCAACGATCTTGGAGTAATAAAACACTCCTTTTTCTATTTATCTCGTCTTATGGTTATCAAAAAAATGCATGAATTCAAATATTATAGTTTTTTTTTTTAAAAAAAAAAAAGAAAGCAGCGATTTCTTTTTATTTCAAGCGCTTTCCTTTGAATTTGATAACATTTTATAACAGGATTAATCCAGAGATAACACAAAACCAAAGAATGTGTCGTATAAAGTTGTAATTAATAATAACAATAATAATAATAAAATAAAATAAAACAATTTTTAAAATCATCGTTATAAGAATATGATGCAACAGACTAAGTTTAATCTTCAAGCAAAGAATTTAATTTTAAAAATGAAATAATAACCTTGACAACAAACAAAGGTTTTCTCTTTCGCTAGTGTTTGCATCATTCGTATTGCAGAAACCTGGAGTTCATGATAGTTTTCTTAATGCTTACGTATCATTTTATTTTGCAAATTACACAGTCATTGACTGTCAATTTTTTTCAACACTTCGTATTGCACAAAAATGTTGGATAATGCAAGAAAATAGCAATTTATTTGGCTTTAAAAATTATAGGAAAAGGGTAAAAAAGAACAAATAAAAAGCGTAAATGTTTGTTATTTTCGCCCTTCGTATTTTATTGAAAAAAAAAAGAAACTTGAAAAACTATCACATATTGATACTGTCTATATTTACCATTATATATTATAACATATAAAGTTATACACATAAAAAGTATAAGACAGCTAACAAATATTTTTTTAAATGTTTAGTTGAAGTACAATTTTAATCACAAAAACATAATATCAGAAATAAATTTGAAGGATTATAGAAAATAAAATTAAATTAAAGAGAATTCCTTAAAATTACAATGAATGCTTTACATACATTTCTTTTTAATTAATGAAATAAGTAAAAGAAAAATGAACATTTCTCTTAATTGCAAAAATACAGAAAAAAGGAAATTACCCCATGAAACAAATAATGACTTATACATATATATATTAGTTTACATGGTGCATTTACCTTTAATATTATTGAGTTTTTAACCTGTGCGATAAAAAAACTTGGCATTTTCCAGATAGAAATAATATTTTCAACGAATATAAAGATAAACCAACATCGGAGAATTTTAGGCAAGATATTTTGTGGTTAACCATTAAAATATTTTATTAACATTAATATATTAATACGAGGTCTTCCGATCGTCGAAATGTGATATTTCGCCAAAATAATCTAATGTAAATAACTTTTGTGAGAAAACCTCCAAATTTGCGGTTAACCACACACATTTTGAAATTTTTTTTCTGCACTTTAATATTTTAGTTTCTGTCTCCATTTCTTTTCGTGCAATGATTAGCTTTTTTGAAGAAGATATTTTTAGCGGTATGAAATGTTTGAAAGATTGAAGTATTAAAAAGAATATACAAATGTATTTTAAAAATATAAGTTATCAAACAGTTTGTAGTTCGGTGAATATCGAAGAAATCGTTGAGATTATTATGAATTTTTTTTAAAAAAAAACATTCTAATAGATTCGTAGCTGTTTCAGTCCTTTTTAAAAGTTGATATGAGAATCTATTATTTTAAAATTACCAAATGTTATAATAATTAATACAATAATAAGATTTCTGCATTTACTTCACATACATATATTCTTTTAGAGGAATTTATTCAGTATTGTTTAGTAATCATGTCGTGGTGACCATAGCCGAATGCTGTGGGTCATTATCCTACTGAAAATGAAAAGTTTGTTCCAAACCTAGTTTCCTAGGGTTGTTCAGTGGTGTACCCAGGAGGGGGTTGCAAAAGGACACATACACCCCCCCCAAGATTTTTGTTTTCGAAATTGAAATAATTCAGGGATCATTTTCCTTTATTATACTATTATAGATACTCTAAATATTAAACATGAGAACTTTTATTCCAGCACAATCACCTGAATATTATTTCAGGATAAAAATTTTTAATCAGTTTTTGAATGGTGTAGTTTTACATCTCAAAGAAAGATTCACAAAACATAAATCAGTTATGAGTTCATTAATGATTTTAATCATATGGGAGAACGACGTTATCTGAAGATAAAATAAGTTAGAAATATTGAAAGAGGTATATTGTTCAGATTCTTGTATTAGTATTTTGACTACAGAATATCAAAATGCTTGGAAAAAGAAATTGGAACAACATACTTAATTAACTGCTATAGAAGCTTCATAATAATGCAATGCAGATATTTTTCCGATTATTCATAAATTTTAAAAAATTTAGTCACCTTGCCTGTTTCAACATGTACTGCAATATACATGCTGAAAGATTGGATTCAGTTATGATTTTTTCTTTTGCTTTGGGAAATCGTACATATAAAATATGTTTAAATGCACTGCGTTTGTTGTATGAGGTTATCAATTTAAAAGAGTACCCCCGCTGGCTTTTCTTATTACTCTTAAATCTGACGGATGTGGCAACTATTCTAACACAAAAGCAATATTGTGTAAACCTTGTTTGAGTGTGGGAAACAATTTCTAACACTGTTCGACTGTTACAACTTTATTTATGAGGCAAAACAGAAATGGAGACGCACAATGTTACTTAATCCTGTGACAGTTTTATTTTTGAGAAACATAATTTAACTCAAATTTTTTACATTATCATTCCTCATAGAAATATTGAAAATGTTCTGTGCCCTTTTGAATATAAACATGAATACGTCGAACCAAGTTTTTTGTCACACTTCGCAACATTGTTGGTGTTATTGACGAGATTTCTTCAGGTATTATTTGTTTTACTACAGCCATATTTCGAGGACTTACGTAGAAAACCCTACCTTTGAGGTAACTCCACAAAAAATTTAACTAGGTGAGGTCTGGCGACCTTGGTTGTCAAAGTCTTATTGAAATTAAACTTTCATCAAAGAATTCCTTTAGCACTTTCGTTGTTAGGTTTGACGTGTGTGGAGTGGCTCCTTCTTGCTGAAACCATCAGTAACTGTCCTGTATCTCAAGTGAAGCAATAAAAGTTTGAATTATGTCCAAGGACACTTCAGAATTCAATAAAATTAAATAATTAATTCTGGCAGAGGATTTTTATTATTGTCACTCATAATCTTACGAAATGTGCTTTCAAATATAAAAATAAAAAAATAATAATAACGTCAAAAGAAGCCGACGATTTACTCAAATCATTTGCGCAAAATCGGATTAAAAATTACTAATAACGTTCACGCGAATTTATGTTTGAAAAACTAATATTTGCATTTACAAAGTGAAAAAAACGATACTCTCAAAATTAAATACATAAATATTAAATAAATAATGATGTTGAAAGTCTTGAAGCATATATTTTAGATGTGGATAATACAAAAAACAAAAGGGTACTCTTTTAACTCGATCACCCTGTACATATAGAAAAATGTATGTGTTAGTAAGAAGAGATTCTTATCTTTCAAACAAAACGAAGTAAATATCGCGAAACTCATATGATTAAAGTGTATATATGGAATTAAAATTATATGATTAAAAATTATATATATACTGTTAAAAATTATATATGATTAAAGTATATTATATTTATATATTTATATATATATTTATATCTCTTATATATATTAAAAATTATATATATGATTAAAAATTATATATTGATTAAAAGTATATATGATTAAAATTATATATATATGATTAAAATTATATATTTTCATTTAATTATACTGCACCTTTTTAATCATATTTTAAATTATTATTATTTTTTTAAACATTAAGTAATTTTTATCAATTTTTCAATGAATGTTCGATTTCACCTATTCTGTTTAGCAGGAATTTTTGTTCTTATGGTATTTTTATTGTTTTTCTTAAATGATCTTTATTTCTGATAAAAGTATGCCAATAATTGAACAGTTTTAAAAAAAGAGAAATAAGACTGATATAGCGTGTTATTTACCCTTTACCAAGTGGTAGTTCTAAACTAAAGGAACTGATACTTTCAAGGCAATGACGATATGCAGCCCCAAAAATCTGGATATACCACTAGCACTGCTTAATCATCTATACCACAACACATTAATATATTTATAAAGCTGTCTTTGTAAGGCTAGTAAAACTCAAATATTTTGCTCCATCAGAAGCCATACAACCCCAAACCATAACATATCCTCTATCATGCCTGGGTGTTGGGGATATATGTTCTGGATCTATTACTGTTTTATTTTGTTATTTTGTTTGGAAAGTCTCCGAAAGTGCTGGAATCGTGTCGATATCTCCACGGGGAAGAAAGTTACAGACATTTCCTGAATTTTCCTATTTGACGTCATACCTGGCCGGAAGAGGTATAAATAAACCGCAGCACGCCGAGAGCCTGATTTAGTCAGTCGGAGTCTGACTTTGGAGTCTCAATTGAGGAGATCGATCGAGAAATAGGGCTATTGGCGAAAGGCCTAGTTATTTTCTATTTGAATAAATAGAAAAGAATGACATTTGAGCCCTCATTCCTCACTCAAAACTTCCTCATCATGTCTCTAGGAGGACATTGGGCTTCGAAAAATTTAACACAATGCGACGGGTCTTAAGTTGCATCTGGACTCTTACCCACCACTCGAACAGAAACAACGCCGGCCATGAGTTCTCTACGACGACACTCAGTTACCATGGCTGCATTAAAAATATAATAAATGAAAGTTTTATTAATATAAAACTTTTTATTGCACATTATGTATATATTTATCATATCCTTTAAACTTTATTAATATTTTAAAATATAATAATTATAAAATAAAATAATATTATAATATTTTTTATTATTAAATTTTACCCTCCTCATGATTTCTTTTATTCTTGCATATAACACATCGATCAATAACTCCCGAGTCTAAAATTGAAAACAACATTTTTTTTGCAAATTTTTTTTTTTATTCATCAACATAACACCTTTTGTTAATCACCTTTTAGGGTGATGCAATCGTTCCAATGCTTTTCCAAATCTTTTTTTTTTTTTTTTTTCCCTCCAAAAAAAATTTTTTTTTCTTTTTTTTCCCGCAAGAAATCTTTTTTGTTGCGAGTAAATAGCGATAAACAGCTTTCTGAATCATCGACTCGTTGCTCCATTGAAAGCAAAAAACCTTTTTCACTTCACTTCAAAAAACATTTTTCCTGGTCCGATCGACTTAAAATTTTGACACGTTTCAAGCAAAGGTTAGTACTCTAGAAAGACCTGGTTACTGGTTTACTACGAGCGCCATCTCTGGGTTAGTCTCGGGAGTTATTGATCGATGTGTTAATGCTCTCTTATGTTACTTTCTATTATCTGTTGTAATGGTCTTCTGTAATTTTTTTTATTATCTTTTTAAATTAATCTCTTGCCTAATTATTTATATTGACATTTTTTTTTGTTCGTGAGATATATCTTGTAAATATCTCTTTGTCAACATATGTATTTCACTTCTTTTTTTGTATCTAGGATATTTTGAAATTTTGGTTTCATAGATTTCGTTCTGCTTGATTATTCTGTTTGGAAAATTTTA
>BMAW01027714.1:15398-45933 GCA_019974015.1 Nephila pilipes | reverse complement strand
AATGAATTTAGTAATAAGTATGATAATGAATTTAGTAATAAGTATGACAATGAATTTACATCAAATGTGCAACAATAGTCAAAAACACTTCTTTTGGAAACAAGCTAATGAAAATCTGGAAGCCAATTAATATCAATTTTTTAAATGCAGTTTTAGGGTCTTCCTTCCGCTGACAAAATTAGAATATACGAGTAGAAGACGTATATATACAAACTCTTCCTCGCCACCAACACTGCAGTCTCATTTGAATTTGCCGGAAACAAATTAAATCTGCTCAGAAAACTTTTGAAGTTTCTACGTATAATAATGAATTGGTTCATTTTGTAATTAATAAAAATAATGGCATGACAGTCCCAATTCAATTTAAGAAAACATTCTCCTGGCTAAACTTCCTTTACTCGAATTGATATAAGAATCTATTCATTATTATTGCGCTGTTAGGAGCCACAGTAGGAGTGAATATATCATTCATATGCCATAGAATTATTAGTTATTATATTCTGGCAATATTCAGTTGCTACACTCATAGGTCTGTACGAACATTGGTAAAAATGCTAGCCCACACAATTAAACTCGTCTTCTTGTATGTCTTCGATCACTCTCTGATCAACTAATACTACCAGTTTCCGAATACTGATAATATACTCTTGATAAGAAACTATGGGGTTCTCCTCAGATTGTGTTTGACAATTTTTCAATAAGTTGATATCCTTCCAGACAACCAATTGATAGTTATAAATCAAAAGTTGAAACACCACTTTTTTTAAATGTATCTTTCAATAAAGAACAATTCCATATAAATTCTTCTTATTTAAATTCTGTAAGTTGTTTTTCACTTTTTATACAAAATGCACAATTTTCAAATCTAGAGAAAAAAATTCATTTATTCACGAATTTGAAAATATAATATTTTGCTTTCCCCTCCTGTTATATATATCATGTGCTGTAGAAGGCTTTTTAATTAATATAGTTGTTTCATTCCATGGATCTCTCTGCAGAAAAAGGTTTCGTATAGTTTTGAAAATTATTGAATTCATATCAATATTCTTTTCTTGCATGAGTATTAATTTTTTTTCATAATCGTATATAATTAAATGATAATAATTAAAAAAAAAACTTTAAAAGTTTTTATTAAATATGTAAAAGCCTAAAATAATAATTAGCTACGTAATATGAAAAAACGAAAAGTATAAGAAACAAATAACTAGTGCATTATTTTCTACTCTACGACCTTTGCTTCAGCAAAAAATAAATATCATTACTCAGCCAACATTGTAACATTTTTACTAGTCTTTTCTTAAAAAAGAATCTTCTCAGCTGTAATTTAACTTTATAAACCATTTTTAGTCCTTTAAATTAGGGCTTCATATAGTTATAACAATGATTTCGTATTTAAGTATTATATAGTATCAAATGAATTCGAGTTCTATTGAGTATGAATGGTAACAAAGGAATTCATAGGTACACAATTTAAGTTACAAGCGGTTTTAAATATATCATTGTGATTGGATTCGGCTACTGTAACGACTTCGATCTATTTGATTCCTTTCGATTGATATATTCAATTAGAAAGCTTCGTTACGGTTCAAGGATAAAAGATCAATGAATTAGAAAAGACAACGAACAACTTGTTACAAAAGGGAACGAATTCGAACCAATAAATCTTTACCTTAGTCGATGGAATAACTGCAATACCCTATCCATTATTTCATTAACGATTCATTCAATCATTGATACACTTTTTCAACTATTCAGTGCTTCATTGTAAAACAATACATTTATGGGCTAGGATGTTCTGAAGAGAAAGAAATTACCCTATGAAATTTTTATATGTTCATTGTTTTAGAAATACTCTTTGCAAATGAAGTATGGAACATTTTTCAAATCGTTCAGTCTGTGTTATTGTGCAACATGCGATTGCTTTGAATTATTCTAATGTTTTGATATTTATGAATAGAAATTGTGAACATGTGATTACTTAGAATTATTCTAATGTTTCGATATTTATGAATAGAGATATGGAAATTTTAAACCATTTGTTTTCTGGATTTTTACGTTAATATCAAAAGAGTATACCTTTATATTGATAAGACAAAAACATATTAATTGAAAGGTTTTATTGATTCCAGAAAACATTTTTTTAAAAACTTCTTCAAAGAATTTGAACTAATCATTGAATGCCTAAAGCATTTAACTAACTGTCAAAATAACGTAATAAAAAAGAACCAGAATACACACACACAGATATATATATATATATATAAATGTATATACATACACACACACACAGATATATATATATATATATATATAGCATAGATAAATCAGTATTAAAGGAAAACTATATTATTTTTAGTGACAAAAAATATAAACAAATAAATGGCATACCACAAGATTATTGTCATCCAGTTAAATATACTCTACCTGATACATTTACCCTTCTGTGCACAATTTCTTACATATCATGGTAATTTTATGTTTGAGATATTCACTCAATTTGTTTTTCAAGCTAATTTATCAATAAATTTCAGAAAAGTCCATTTTAACATACAAAAATTATAAAACAGATTTCATAATTGAAAATATTAAATTTTGTAACATTTCTTAAAATATTTATATTTCATATAAACTTGTACTGATTTCAAATTTTTTGAAAAAGTTTTAATTCTTTCCTTTGATTATAGAGGGCGTAACTGGCTATTAATTTCCTTTCTGTTTGCAAGAGATGTAATTGAAGTTGCCATTTCTTCCACCGTTTATAAAAAAAAAATGATTTTTTATATTTGCATGTTTTTTTTTTTGTAAGATTATAATTGTTTGTTATGGCATTTATTATATTTTCCTATTTTTGAAATTCTTATAACGGATTGTCTTCAGTAATTGTTTTTTAATGTAATTACTGTCATTTTCTTTTTTTCTGATATAATACTTGGTCTTTCTGCGTATGCGTTTATTGATTTGTGGTAATATTCTTTTTCAAAAAGTAATAACTGAGTGAGATGGTTTGAATCCTTTAATTACATATATAACCATGCATCATAGTACCATCATAGCAAAGGACTACAATTTTATTACATAATTTTTTATTCTTTTTTTAATTTTGTTTTTTTAAATTCATTTTCATCTTTTTCTATATTTTGCATTCATTTTTGCAGCTTTTTCTTTAATATTTACACGTTTTTTAGAAACTTTTTTTTTATTTTGGTCATTTTATTTTATTTATATTGTGTTTACAATAATAAGTGTTATATTATGATATTTATATTTGATTTTACTCTATTATTAAAATTGTTTGCATCTTAGTTCTTTTGAATCTAATAAATAGATTTTTCTGGACATTTATTGAAATTTTTTATTACATAAGAATACTGATTCTCAGATAGTTATCCTGGTATATTTAAAATACAAGGATAACTATCTGATAGCTTTCCAGCTCATGAATATTTATAGTACGGTGACTTAAATTAATATGTACATATATAAATAAAGGTGAAACTTTCATAATTCTCTTCATACATATTCAGTTTTATATACTGCGGAAAAATAAACAAATAAGTTCTAATATCTACATTTAGCAGAGTATACATAGGATCTTAATTAAATATACAAGGAGAATATCGAATACCCAGTAAGAGATTATTTTTCATCTTAGGTTCACTGATATAAAAAAACATTTAAGACCTTGAAAAAACTGGATATCCTTTCCAATATTTATGAAAAAAATTGTTCTTAAAAGTATCACAGGTTTTTTTTATCTTTTTATTTCCATATAACCGTAATGCAGTCGAATAATTTAGGAATCTATGACAACTGAGTCACCTTTTTTCCTGCAATCTATCTACTGAACAACTCTTTTCATATCATTAATTGAAAAAAAAAAAAAACTTTTAAAATTAGTAATTAGCTGAAAATTAGTAAAACAACATAATTAATTAAACTTTTAGCTAAACAATTTAATTATTTTTAATTTAGAGTAATATTTATAAAATTAATTTTAAGTTGAAAGCTAATTTCTTATTTATTCTTTGCTTGTTCACTAGTATTTTATTTCATTTTTTTTTCATTCTATCAATCATATGCATTTAAAAGATAAGTAAGCAAGAAATAGAAATTTTTAAATTATATCTTTAATATTTAATTATGTATGTATTTGCCTTTAAATAAATAAGTTGTTGAATGATGCACTTCACATAGATCTTTCGAAATAAGAATTTAAGCCGTCTTTATTACCCAATATTTGATTCCATGTATTTTCTTACCGTGATTAGTGATTTTTGAGTGTGCTTTGCGGCATCTCAGGAAGCCACGGAATCTGATTTTTTTTTTAAAAAAAACAATTCTCGTACGTATAATTGCTGGAATTGCGAGTGTTTTTTCAAAAGGTAGTGTAGGTACTGTAAGTTGGAACAGTTCTGGAACATTGCGTTGTAGTAAATCCAGATTAGCTACACATAGTTCTTTGATTAATTCTATCCTACAATGTTCAAACTTTAATTAATTTTTTTTGAATTAAAATTAAATTTTATAGTGTTTTAAAATTATTTAAGTTAAATAAAAAAATATTAAAAATTAAATTTAAATTTAAAATATAAAGTATAGTTTTAACAGCTATAATAATTGAAGAAATTGTAGATAATTGTAGAAAGGAAGAGTGGATTGTAAAGTGAAGGGTGGGATGAGGGGTGGTTCTTAAAAAAAATATCTAAGAAATCAATACGCACTAAAGATTGGTGCTAAAATAAAAATAAAAAGTCTTTTGTTCAAGCAATAACATAATTTTGTATTAAATACGAAAGTAATAAGTTAAGAACAAAAATCAAACGATACAGAAATATTTCTACCATTCAGCTATGAAAATCCTGCTAATAATACAAACAAGTTTGTAAGTATTTATTGAATTCGAAATATAATTTTCGAAGAATGATCCGAAGTTGTACTTGCTTGAAAAGTTTATATACTTATAATACTTTATTAAGTCAAAATAATCTGTGATTCAAATACATTAATTTCTTCGTTGAAAAGCATTAAATTATTATTAATTTGAGTTTAAACCTGTAATAATATAGCAACAACAAATGAACATTTCAAATATTTCGTTTTTAAATTGGAGCATGAATATATCAACACAAAATTTACGTGATCGACGATTTAGATTTAGCGCTATTTTTTTTATGTTGTAGTAAATACCAGCTGCAACAGAATGGGATATATGCCAATTTCGACTGTGTACAAGGCTATAAAGGAAAGAATAAGACTGAATGCTATCAACATTCAAATTATTCAAAACTCGGAAAAGGACGATATGCCTAGGAGAATGGCATCTTCAATGGACATGCTAAGGATGATAGAATATGTTGGTTGATTTCTTAATTGCAAAATGTCCTCCGGTGAATCTTGCTTTCATCTTTCTGGAGGAGTAAAGTGCACCAATGTGCGATTATATGGATATGAAACCCCCATGGATACAGTGAACTACAAAGGGACTCCCCAAAGGTTGATGTGTGGTGTGAACTAATATATGACAGCATCATTGAGCCTTTCTTTTTCACTGAAAAGATACATCTGTCGTTTACTTAGACATATTTTTTATTGAATAATAACGTTCCTGTGTACCACTAAGTATCCCAAAGGGCTTACAGAAGTAAGTATAAAACAGTATATTACAGTAGACAAAAACAACAAAAACATGTGACTAAACAATGTACAAGCAAAAATTAAGAAGGATTATAAATATCTTCAATATATTTGATAAAAAGAGCAAAAGAACTTTTATTGAAATTAAATTACTAAAATTTGGAGGCCAGTTAATATTTAATTTTTTCAAAGCAAATTTAATAATATTTCTCTCTGAGACAAATTTTGAACATAGAAACAGAATGTGCTCAATGTCCTCATCACCTCCGGCACTGCAATTGCAAATTGTATTCGAACTTAAATTGAATCTATTCAGATATTTTTTAAAGTTAACGTGACCTATTTGAAATTGTGTAATTTTAAAGCTAGGTGAAGGAGTGATGGCAAGACATTCTTATATTGACGTCTGGAAAAATCTTTTCGTGATGCTTGCTGTATTTGATTTAATATATATTTCTTTCCATGATTTCAGGACACTTTCCGTCACAATCTTTTTAAAGTACGATTGAGAAATTTTGTTCAACAAAATTGTGTTGCCTCGAACTATTTGATTTGTTCTGATTACTTAGACATATTGGAATATATTATTATTTTCTCTACTCGAAGGGCTTCAACCACATGCATTTCTGCAACTAGACGGTGCACCACCTCATTGGAGTACCATCGTTTGCAGTTCTTTAAATGACCATTTGACAGGAAAATGGATTTAGTGAGATGGTTCATTTCCTTTTCCACCCAGATTACCTGATATAATGCCGCTGGACTTTCTTTCTTTAGAGATTTCCGAAGTGCATCGTTTAAATGCGGAATGTGTAAAACATTGATGATTATAAGAGAGGATTACAACAGCAATAGCAGCCTTGATGTCAATATGCTTGCCGATACCTGACATGAAATTGATTATCGTCTCAATATTCTCCGTGCGACGAAGGAGGTATGCGTGGACGTTCATTGACATGGGTCATGAAACTTTCTAGGGCTACTAACCATTTACGTTATTGATTTTAATATATCTTCTTTATATATATATATATATAATATTAACTTTACAAAACAATATTTAATCCATAACTCGATGGTTCAGCACATTCTATAATCCAGCATCTATCAAGCCGGAATTTTACTTTTTAGTTCTTGTGGGTTCACAAAGGTTTTTGAACCATCAAAAGGCTCACATTATTATGTAGTATCTAATGAAGGAAGATCCATGAAAGATTCAGCTCAAGTCTCAAGGAAACATGGTTCTAACGCTTTTATAAAATTTGACGAATCTAACAAAATTTACAACTCTAAAGAAATCTTAAATTTTTATACGATTCATAAGGATTTGTTGAAGGATATCCGAATCATCAAGACACAAAAAAATGATATTAAATACTTCTTAAAACTGTAACGCTTGTTTGTGCCATAGTGTGGTTTGTCAAGCTTGGTTATGTAATAATTTTATTGCATTAATTTTCCTTTTGAGTCGCGTTTTTATGAATAGAAGAATACTGAATAAATTAGTGTTCAGCGTGTTTGAGTATAATTTTGTATTTACAAGAATAATAAAATATTGAATTGGATATTTATATCCACTACAGAAGTTCAAAATGAGCGTAAACACACTTAATGAGTGTCTTAAGATACATCTTCAAGGCATAATGTTTGGTCAAGATAATATTTTATTTTGTTAATTTCATATTAAAACTCAATTTGTATCTTTAAAAATCGGTTTGAAGTTTGTTTCGATCTTTTTTAGAAAATGAGCTACAGCTGTATTAATAATACGTAATCATGAATTTCTCTGACCTGAAAGGATCTAAAAGCATTTTTTTTTTAAATTCTTCATTAAAACAGTATCTCAAAATGAACATAAATGAACCGGAAATTTTTAATGTGTTTTCCCGAAACTTGTACATATATTTTATATTTCTAGTAGAATCAATTTTTAATTGTAATAAAGTGAAAATTATCAATAACTCTTAAAGAAAATTTTAGTGTCCAGAACTCGTGCGACGTAGGGGCTATATTATCAAAATAATAGTTCATTCCCTAGATAATGTTGTATTCTGCATCATTTAGCTTACAAAATGTCACTATAATAATTTTTTTTTGAGATACCATGATTTGTGTAGAAAGTCTTAGTTTTTGTTTATATTTATATAAAATGCCCTTATGATAATTAAATCTCAAACAAAACTAGTACACTAACAAAGCTTTTTTCGAGTGTTTTTTTTATATTAAAGCCCATTATATTCATAAGATATGCATTTGTAGGAAACATTTTCGTTTATTGAAAAACCTTTCTTCAAAGGCGTATAGTAACCCTCATCGCTTGAATTTTATTTAAATAATACATTCTTATTAAAACTACATTGACACTCGAACATTTGGCAAAAATACTAATCCGGCACGCCCGTGGTTCAGAACGTGTCGGATTAAAGAGTGTTTGCTATAGTACCTAATTAATGAGTTTTGTTTTAATCTTGACAAAAAATTCTTTAATGTGCATGCTAATTGTAAGATTTTAAACAATAAAAAGTTTTATTATCATAAAATAGAACGTCGAATTGATCTTTCATGAAGATGATTTGTTTAATTTATTCTAAGTCTCTGTAGAAAGAATCAAATATTTTCAAATATTTTAGTCCTCTATTTTCACACTCATATGTCATTATAAGTCTATCGTTGGCACGCAATAAATTATTTTTACTTAAAAAAGAAACTTTTCATCTTAACTGTAATCGAAATTCGATTTTTCTGACACTGATAAGATTTATTTTTAGATTTCTTTCGATGGTAAGATTTTTCTTCGTTCCGATATCCGAAGAAGATTTTTATCATTTATTTGTCCCTTATTCCATTTCGATGATGTTCTTTAACCATTAATTCTGTATCATATTTGTATCGTTCCAGTTCCTTTATGTTTGCATTTCTGTCAAACAATTTGTTTATTACCAAATTTCCCGCGGATAATTCCAATGTCTGGAAATGAATTTTATATCAATATTACAAAAGAATGTAGTTCGCAGTGATAAACAATTTCTTCGCCTTTAAAGTTATTTTTAGTAAGTAAATATTTATCATTTTAAAATTAATTTCTTGTTTCAATATAATTTAATATATTTGAAGCATATTTGAATATTGAACTATAAAAGGAAGTTTAAGTAGAATTTTACTAATACATCGAAATTTCATCATTTTTCTTTATAGACACAAATAATATAAAAGTAACCAGACTTAGTTACTAAAACTAGTAAATGGACAGTAACCTACTATTTTCCTTCAGTATATCCAAAACTGTAATTATTCAAAATTTATACAATTCTTTATAGTATTTCTTCTTATAAAAATAGTGTTAAATTTAAACATTTTTTTTTTCAAGAATGGAATGTATATTGACCCACTGTATATAAAACGACAATGATAAGTGCAATTTAGTTAAAATCAAGTTTTAAAAATATTTCTTATATCCTCATGTTATTAATTCTTATCTAAAACTCTGATTTTGACATACACTTGATCAAAGTAACTATGCAGATACGCTGTTATAATGAAAATTAATTATACGTTCTGTGCAAATGCTAAAGACACATATTCATTGATAGCCAAATGCAGTATTCAGATAAATATTCTTCTAGACGTAGACTAATATATATATATATTCCTCAATCATATTTATTTACAAATTTCTAACATATTTGATTCAATTAATTTAAATGTAGTCCTTCTAATAAAGTATATGAGTCAGATTTGATTCAGTTCATTGTGAATTACTCTTATATACTGGAAGCTAATTCTAAATTTTTATTTTCAAGACATTTATAATTGTAACGCTGATTTATTTTATAGTTCATGGTACTAAAAGATTGCAAAAGTGTATTATGATTTTCAAATGAAGAATTTTTTACAAATTTGACAAAAATCCAGCCAAATATAGGAATTGGTTTCTCGGCAAAAAGGGTGTCAGGATATAAGGGAGCCACATAATAATTTTACTTAAGAGAGTATTTAAAAAAAGATACATTTGCAACAATTCACGTATTACTTTACAATATCGATTTAAATATAGTTTTACGGAAATGAAAATATAAAAGTTTATTCATAAAATAGTTTTTATATATATATATATATATATATATCAATTTTCCCTTGTACCTATTTAACAAAAAGTGAAATGGATATTGAATATTGTGCACATATGAAATATTTTATTCCATATTGCGTTACTGATTCTGTATTTTTTCTCTTCCGTCTTTGGCACTACAATGACAACGTCAGATCACTCAGACATAATTCTTTTTTTTTTCGCGACTTGAAAAAGTATGTAGCAAGAACACAATTTCAAACGCACGTGCTTATTTATTTAGAATAAATAAATGTTTCCTTTTATATTAAATATCCTGTTGTTCATTTTGTATATTTATTCATTCCAAATCCAGAACGTAATTACATCGAATAGTAAAAAATAATTATTGTGTCTCACAGATACGAGGTGACCACTAATGCACTTCCAAGTAACATGAGCCTATTTCAGTGTTGAATGACATGTAGAAGAGAAATAATATTATATTTATGTTCATTATCCATTACGTATGTAGAAAATAATAAGATGTATTTAAAAGCTAGTATTAAAGTAACAATTTACATGAGGTACATAAATATTATTAAATTAATTTAAATAAAGAATTTAAAATATTTATTAAGTGATTAAAATTTGAACTTATGAATGAGCTCTTCTTGTTTAATAACATTTCTTATGGTGTATTTCTGCTTGATCCAAGAGTCTTCTCAACACATTTAATATGAATGGTAATTTTGGAACACGTTCAGAGAGATTACATGAAGTAGAAACTTGAGCTGGCATGCCATTTTCCTAGTCTACTCGACGCCTATGCGGGGATATTTGATGATGATTCTGTTCCCTATCATCTATTTGTATGCTAAAAGTGTCGGTATGTTTCAGAATGTTTCAAAATGTCTATTTCCGTCTCATTTCAAAATCCATTAAGTACAATTGCTGCAATTGGAAAATTTAGAATATAATCTTATGATCAGGGATTCACATTTCTCAACTCTTCATATTACACATTTCCATTTTACAACTATGTAAATACTTAAGTATCATTTTAATATCTACTAATGAGGATTTGATGGAGAAGAGAGGAGAGAGTTATAATACATTAAAACATAACTTGAAACCTTACTGTTATTAGGGGTGTTTTATTTATTTAATAATTTCACATTTCAATGTGTATTTTTCATCTGGTATTTCTTTTGGGAGGATTTAGTATGTCGAAAGTACATTATCAGGTATAAAAATACAAATGTTTCTCATAGTAATATACACAACACCAAACACAGCCTTTTCTATTGTATAATGTTCCTTTCATTGTTGATTAAACATACATATGTGAATAAAATTGTTCCTTACTAATGATTTCAAGAGTTACTAAAAGTATTATGTACTACTAATCAAACCTGTTTTCAACGTTGTTGCTATTATTGAATAAATTATTTTATATTAAGTTAAAAAGATAAGTTGAAACGTATGAGTTTTATCATAATAATACGCAAATTTTATTCATTTAATATTCTTAATTAGTTACTACTGCTTAAAAAATAACCAAAGTAAATATTCATCAGAATTGATGTGTTTTTATTCCCGGATTAATACTTTTTATTTTCATTCTTTTTTCACGAATGTGACTAATATCAACGAAACCAATTTTCTAAATAAAATATTTTTTACTTATATATGCTTTAATCATTACTTTAGAATTTATTTTCAAATATTTCGAAGAACAGATGAAATATATATAAATTAATTAAGAAAAATCTCACAATAATCTGATACATCAGATTTTTATATTTATATAAAATATTTCAATTTCCACAAAGAAATATAAGTGGATAGCACCTCAAATACTTTCATTTAAACTTTTACTTTTCTGAAAAATAAATCCTGTAATTATTCTTTATATATAATAATTGTGACATAGGAATGTGGCGGGAATTTTGTTTTAATTAATTTCAATATAAGTGTTTGAATTCAAAATTCCTCCCAATAAAATAAAATGTAACTTTATAGATTACGATGAAGTTTTGAAATATTATAAATAATTCGAATAAATTACACAAATAAGCAGAGAGGAAATGAGTAGCAGAGACTTAAATATTTAATGGCAGAACTAATAATAGTAATACAGTGAATCAAATTCAGACGTTTGAACCAGCAATTTATAACAAAAGATAAAAGAAAAGATACTGTAATGCAAGACAATAAAGTTTCGGAATTCGAACTTTCAATTATATATTGACTACAGGCTCTAAATTAACCAATTAGATAAGTAAGATTTGTTTTATTTAAATGTTAGTTCATACGTGTTTAAGTACTTAGGCCGTATATAAAGTGAAATTAATTATTGAACTTAAATATTCAGGGAAGATAATTAGAAATATTTGCTTATCATTCTCTATTTTGATTTAAGTTTCTTTTCAGTCTAATGTGTAATTTTGTAATTTACTTATCTAGCTTAGGAATGGAAAATGAGGCAAATAATAATAAAAGGGCTTAATATGTTATTCATATAGCTATAATAATTTTAAAAAGTTTTAATAAAACTAAGCGAATGCATGTAAAAAGATTACAAGTAGTTTTTTCTTTTTTTCTTTTAATAAAGAATAAATAAGTACTCGAAATGATTCTTCAAAATGTACAATATATCTAGCAATTTAATAAATACTTTATAAAAAAATAAACAGAGATTTTCAAAACATTTTGAATTAACATTTGAGAACACTAATATTTATTTCAGAGGAAATAACTGAAAGGAAATAAATGCGAAGCATAAAAAAAAAAAGAAAGTAAGAGAAGCATTACCACTAATAATATTTTTTTCTCCTACTTCCTCCTCATAAAAAATTCAAGAAAATATTTTGATTAATCATCAGGTTTGTGCAACACTTATGGAAAGATTCTGTGTCAGCTTTTTTTTATGTGTGTTACTAACAGCAAACACGCGGAATTTTTTCATCTTTTAGCGTATATGTACTTCAGACTTTCTCCTCATTTATTTTCATTTGCCTTAACAATGTTATGACTGCCACTTAGTTTATTTAACGTAAATTGTTTTTCTTTTTTGCCTTGAGGTTTCTTGGAGTGTTTTTCCTTGATGTTGGATGCATTTTTTTTGTTAAATTTGATGAAGTTTGCTCGCAAATGAACAGTGGACCATGAAGCACGCAAGGAAGCAAATAATTTTAAATGTAAAATAGGCGAATATTTTTGCCTTAAAGACTCTTAAGTCAAAAACGAAAGTTAAAATTTACACTTTAAGCAATCATAAAATGCGAGAAATTGTTTTGTGCATTAATCTATTTAGAGAAGAGCAAAGATTTCAAATAGATATAAATTTTGGAATGTACTTTGCATTTTATTGTAAAAAAACTCAGCATCTGTTAAGAATTAACAAATAAATGATTTTTTAAGAGTTTTGCTACTTTCGAAAATTAAATAATGTCATTAGATACTAGTAATTTAAAGTCACAAAGATGATATATTAAAACAAATGCTCCAATTCTACAGTCTTCTTAAAAAGTAAATTTAAAATAATAAATAACTTAAATCTTAAATTATTCTATAGTAATATTTATATTTAATATTACTATAGAATAAAATAATTCTATAGTAATATATAGTGTAAAAAAATAAAAAAAAGTACTATTAAAATAATTCTATAGTAATATATAGTATATTTGTAAAATATTTGGATGAATAAAATATGAAAATTTACCCGCGATTTAAGTAATATAAAACAATACAAGTAAATTAAATTTTAGCATGATTTGCTTTCAATTATTTCTATGGAAAAAGAACAGTAATAGTCTAAATATTAAAAGAACTAAATAAATTAAGAAAAAAAAAGACTAAAGATTAAAATAAATTACGAAAAAAAAAGACTTAAATCAAAAATAAATTACCGTCTAATTTTCTTCAGACTACATTTTGAAACTCTGATTAAGCCTTTATGAATTGTAAAAAATAAAAATAAAAATATTTTTGTGATACATAATGTATAAACATTTCTTTATTTGAAATTTTGGTGCAAAAATAATTTTATGATTGTCCAAAAAAGAAATTAAATATATTAAAAATGATCAATACAAGTATCGTCTGTAATACCCAACATGATGAATTCCATTATTTCCAGTAATATAAATAATATTTTCAAAAATATATTTATAAATTTACAAAAAAAAAAAGGATTTTACTTATAAATTAGAAAGAATTTTGAATAGTGCACGTTACTTTTAGTAAATCTCGAGTGTTTTGTGGCAGTCACTATAAAATAACTTTAATTAAATAAAAAAAAATGTATTTTAAAAGTTAAAGCATTAATTCAAACCCAAGTACAATTTATTTGTTTCCATTAAACTATCTTTTGCTCATTTACAATAAGACTGTAACTAGAAAAATGTTATAATTTAGAAAACATATTATGTTTAAAAAAAATTCCATAATCAATGTGATAGCTAATATTGAGAATTCATTTTTTGAAACTTCCAACACTATATTATGCACTGTAAAAATATGAAAAAAAAGATTTTATCTAAACAAAAGGATTTAATTATGGTAAAATAACTTTATGAATAAACCTTTTGATTTATGTTATTTTTCCAATTATCAAATTTCCTTCTTTAATTCTGAGAACAAATATTACCAATAAAGAGAAACATCGGAATATTTTTAGAGTAATATTACAATCACAATATTTCTTCAATTTCTTTGAGTAAATTTTTTTGGAAAGTTTCAAAGTAATGTTTGAAAGAAAGTTTTTTCGAAATTTTTGAATTAATTTTCAAAATTAGTTCCTTTATTAGAATTATCTACTTATCTGTTCTTATCTTTTTTATTCAGTTAACTATTTTTATTTTGTATAGGCAAATAAATTATCATATATTTCTGAAAAAGATATTAGATTTTGTTAGAACAAAAAAATATTACAGAGAAAGTCAAATCCAAAATTTTCGAAAACAAACTACAGTTAATGTTTCAAAAGGGTTTTGTAATCTACCTCACGTTTTAATGAAAAGAATTGAAATATAATTCTCTGGAAGAAAGCGTGTTCACTTAAATTAATTTTAACAAGATTTAAAGCAATTCTAAGTGAAGAATATCTCGGGAAAAAAATATTTTTTGAATTAATTCATATAGATTGATAGGTTTTCAATTCCAAAGTAATAAAATAGTATTTTTAGAATGCAAAAGCGAGTTAATTAAAATCCGAGTCCCCATGGTGTAAAATTCTATGATTAATTTTTTAAGTAAAGATTAGAAACATTTCCTTCTAAGCAATGCTTCAAGGATTTTTAAACATTCAGGAAATTCAATGAAATTATTATTTTTAACTGAATGAAGTACTTCTGAAGTTTCTTATTTTTTTATATTTTTTAAAAAAGAGATTTTCCAAACGCAGTAAAAAATATCATTCAATTCTCTTTTTTGTTAATAAAAAGAAAACTAGCTTTATCACCAAATACCTTCCTATTTTTATACGTTAAGTTTGAAGTTTCAAAAAAAGGTAAATAATTTTTAATGAATTGTTTCTGTAATGAGAAATTTTATTACCATTTAGTTTCATTATAGTTGAAGAAATGCAAGCTTTCATTCTTGCTTGAATTATAAGCTATAAATTAACATATTCTGATATGGTATTAGAGTTAAAAATATTGCATTGTAAATATTGAATAACAAAATGTGATTTAATCGCAAGTTTTGTATCTTTTCTAATAAAAAAATTTCAAGTTTACTTACACTTTTTACCCATTATATTTTTCTGCTATAATTGCATACAACTTTAACGATTAAATATCTTGCAACTTTTATAAAGGAACAATAATTTTCATCATTATGTATACCTTGAGTGTATATTAGTAAACATTACTATTTGAACTGTATTATTTAAAATGCACTTCTATCTGTAAACATATTATAATTAAAGATGAGTGAATGATGAATCTAACCAATTCATTGTTTGATTTATAAGATATTTCTCTAGGTTTGGAGCAACTAGTAAATCAACTGTGCATAATATTATTTTGTTTATTCAGAGAAAGTATATTGTTATCGTGTGCAAACGATTTATTACATAAATACGGTATATTGATGTTTTCTGAAACATAGTCCCACGAATGATCACATTATTGTTTGTCTGAGTCTGACGAACACAAGCAATATTTGATTCTCGATTCAGTACTCTTAGCGAGATATTAGTTAAAAAGAAGGAAAACAATATTCAATATGTAAAAGAGTTTTGTTTTTTAACATAAACAGCACATTCATAATTATTTATAATAAGTAGTATGAAACAAAAATAAATTATTTATTCTTGAATACTTTTTTGCATTAATATATGATAAATCAAGTTACAATACTTTCAAGAAATAACAATTTATTTTCTCAAAAAACTAATCTTAAAGGAACGAATAATCTATTTTCATAATAGAAGAATTTTTAAATTAAATTACATTTTAAGTTATTTTTAAAAAGTTTATATGCCAAAAATTGAATCTTTATCTTAAAAACTCTCTTTATATAAATTTTATAAATATATAAAATAACAGTACAATTTCAGCAATTTTCCATTGATTTTCAAAATCTAATAATTAGTAATTCATTTGAAAATAATAACATTATTCTAATATTTTATTATGATTTAAAATTGTGCGAAAATAACAAAGCATAACGGCGCAAACAATTGCAAATGCTCTACTTACATTTTGAGCATTTCAAAAAAACTTAAAATAAATTAATTTCTTTTTTATAAAACAACATTTATTCACAATAATAGATTTTCCAATTATTGATGTTAAAACAAAAGGAACACAAAATAATATATGTCAAGAACTCGTTATTGAAATATTGTAAAATCATATTTTCAATACAAAGTAAATTGAGAGCAAAGTAATTGATGTTCCAACCATTGAGAGTTTTTGAATCAATACGCTTGAATCAAATTGGGTTCAGATATATTCAATATTCGAGACTAAAGATCATAATTTAAATAAAAAAGAAACAGAGACCCAGGAATTTAATTAATTTTTAATTATATTCATTCAACAAAAAAATTAAGAAAGTGAAGTTCCCAAAATAGTATAAATTATTTTCTAAGATCAATTAATCATTTATTATTAAATTGTAAAACATGAAATAAATTATTTTGATTATGCCAACCGACACTTACAAATAATTCAACATACGCAGGAAATTTTTTACTCCGTAATTTTAAAAATATATTATCGTTGCAGGAAAAAAGAATCATTTTCACAGGATCGCAATAAATCTTTTAACAAATCGAGCAACTGATTTAATAAATACTTGACCAAACTTCAAAGTGATCTCCCCATTTCTATTTACACTCATTCTTTATCAAAACCACTCAAGATAAGAAAATGTAAGCTGAGCACAAATTTACCTTGAGTTGAGGCTCTGTGACTGTAACCTATTTTGAATCGCTTCCAGAGACAAGACTGCATGATAGCATACCTCTTGACTTACTGAACGGAACACCTGTTTCCCATAAGCACGCAGAATAGAACAATGCAGGTAGCTATCAAGATAACTCTTCTTCAGTTTCTCATCTCTCTCTACCCCTTTCATGACTTTTTATTTATATTTTTTTATGTATTGGAAACAACGCCAAAAAGAATTTTTGATGACTGATATAGACTATTTTTATTTCAATTGTTCAATGATTTTTAATGAATTTTTTTATTCGATTTCTAAGAGTTGAAAATATAACAGGTAATTGTATTAAAAATTAATTAAAAATTTGTAAGATGTAACAAGCAAGTTTCATAAACATCTATTCACATTTATGTTTAACAATAAACAAAAGAGTGCTAACATTTTCCAATTAATAATTAGGATAGTTTTACTAAATTAAATAGTTATAGATTCTTTTAGCGATTTACAATATGGCATTAAACATTACATAAGAGTATTTTTTTTTCATTTATTAAAATTGAAACACTTCACTATTCGGAATTTTCCTAAATAAGCTGATAGTATAAAATGTTCAAAAATTTAAGTTTTAAAAATATTAGAATAAAAATTCTTATATTTTTAAATTAACTTTTTCTTGAGTTTTTTTTTTTTTTTTTTTTTTTTGCAAAATTATTTTATTAATTTTACATTTGAAGAGCTCGCCATGTCTTATGGGTTATTTAAAAATTTAGAATTGATTAGGATATAAAAATGAAATTAACTGAAAAAAAGGATTTTCAGTAGATGAATACTTTATATTTCAAAAGTAAATCTTATATATCTTTATACTTATCTTTATAAATCTTTATTCGAATCGTTATAAATCTTTGGGTCGAAACAGAATTAGGATATTGAAGACTCTTAATTTTTCCTTCATGTAGTTTTCAGAGTCAGATCTGAATCATGTATCAAGTCGTATTAGGAACAATCAGTTTAATAAAAGTTCAAATAAATTCATTTGTTGCCAAAATATTTTTGTTACACAAAAATGTTATCAATTAATTCGTGTTCTGGTAAGGGAAATATTTGTTTATATAACACTATAGCAAATTGTATTAAATGAAGAAGTACCATGATTTTTTTCTAACTTGTTTGTTTTTTATTTATTATAAATGATGAATTACTGTGATCCAAAAACAGTTTCATTGGTATTAGATTATCTATATTTTTATAATTTCTTAAAACAGAGCTGTACAAATATTTCATTAGGCTTTGTTATATATCATTTTCTATATGTACAGATAAAACTAATTTACACCTTGGAAGAATTTTGAAGTCTTCGTTATGGTGTTATAGTTTGTATTTTAATAACTGAAATAATCTTTTTTAGGGAATTTGGCTCATGTTGTGAATAACATTCAGCAAGACAGTAAGAGTTTCTAACATAGTAGGATATGAACAGACTCTACTTTAAAGTATAATAAATAAATTGTTTATGAGGAAAATAATGAGCTTCTAGTGAAGGATCTCACAAATTGTAATCACAATTCAGAGTAGATGACATAACCTGAACTTCTAACTGACTCCCCTAAATTATTTAGCGCACCACATAAAGTCTTTTAGACAGAGTTAAATTAAAGTATTAACAATCTTAGTCTCTAAAATTGTATTTGGTATATACGAGTCTCAAACTGTCAAGTCCCTTTTCATTAGACAATTCCTCTAACTATCGGAATAACCAGAATACATTGACAACTAGTACTATCACTGAAATTCTCATCACGCTATATATACTGAGGAAAGGAAATCGTGCTGCTTTAGTCTAAGTTGAATTACACTCTCTCGCAATATTAAAATTCACTTAAATATATTACTCCGGTGCACAAATCATCATAAAATATTTAGTTATCCTCACCGGCATGGGGGCCGCGGTAGCCTAGTGGTCAAGGTCGTGGATAGCGGCTGGCGGTTTTCGTTCAGTCGCGGGTTCGATCCTTGGCCACCAAAGACCCGCCGTGTAGCCGGGGCTGATGCACGTTTAATCTGTTCGGGGCCCAAAGTCCTCGCGTTGGCATGGTGTGGATGTTAGGAGAGGGGGTGCCAGCTCAGGTATCGTCCTCGTCACTTGACCGGGGTTCAAAATTACGAGGTCCGTCGCCAATAGCCCTCGTGTTGCTTCTAGTGCGACGTTAATAAAAACTAAACTAAAACCTCATCGGTATTTTAAGAAAAGATATTTTTGTCCGTAAGAGCTTATACTCATTGTTCATTCTTTAAAAACTTTATAATAAACAAATAAATCTGAAAACGCCATATTATGAACAGATTTCCCATCATCTGAAAAAAAGTATCAAATCAATAAATATTCAATTATTAAAACTCAATTTTATATTTTTATTGCTCGATAAAATGCCTCAACTACATCAATATATCAAGATTTCAAAAGTATTGTAGCTACTCACTGGTTTCCTTACTACTGATGTCAATATTTATGTCAACTGACATGTATACAGGAAGTATTATTCAAAATCGTGTATTGTAGAAATAATAATACTTTAAATTTGTTCTTCAGTGATAAGTAAAATAGTGTGATCTAAGGAAATGGTTTTTCGATTTCTATATCAGTGCACATGAAAAATCATAAATATTTTTCATAATATTCCCGTGCCTATCAGGAGGATTTTACATCCCATACAATTTATATTGATACCCGGAGCACACATAGAAATTCATTAAATTCAAATATGCTTGTGAACTGTAAAATTGATATCTATAGGAAATATGTCGTGAATAAAATAAGTTCTTTTAAATTTCAAAATCAGCTACTTTGAACAGTCCAGAGGAGCCTTTTATTACTTAATTCCTGACACAAATGGACAACGAATATCTAACAAGAGTAATAACTAAATGATTTCACATTGAAATCAACGTATATATAAAATCTGAGTTCAAGACATACATTAAAGTAAGCTACTACTAAACAGAAGATAGATTCATGCTGAAATTAAAATCTAAATTAAATATATGTACAGACAGGATCTTGTCTAAATCTGTATCCATACTGGACGCGTCTCAAATTAAATTCGACGTAACAGGTCAATTGAGAAGTCCCCGGCCTGTCACATAGATAGCTCTACTAGAATTAAATCCATATGGTTTTTAGTTAGCCCTAACCCTCAAAAGATGCGTGTATAAATTTGACAGCTGTCGGATCATTAGTTTGTGAATTATAGCATTTTGAGTGAAGCAACTTTTGTTATTGTGAAAAAAATGGATAAAAAGGAATTTTGCGTGTTGATAAAATATTGCTTTTTGAAGGGAAAAAATACAGTTGAATCAAAATGTGTTTACATATATATATATATATATGTGTGTGTGTAAATATACATGTATGAATATAACATATATATGTATTGGCTCGATGCCAAGTTTCCGGACACTTCCCCAGGAAAATCAACCATCAAGGATTGGTATGCTAAGTTTAGAAGCGGTGAAATGAGCACCGAAGGCGGTGGACGCCCCAAAGAGGTTGTTACTGAAGAGAACATTAAAAAAATCGACAAAACGATTTTGAATGACCGTAAATTGAAATTGAATGAAATAGCAGACACTCTAAAGATATCAACTGAACGTGTACATCATATCATTCACGAATATTCGGGTATGAGAAAGTTCTGTGCAAAGTGGGTGCCGCGCAAGCTCACTTTTGACCAAAAACAAAGACGAGTTGATGATTCGGAGCAGTGTTTGAAGATGATCAAGCGTAATAAACCCGAGTTTTGGCGTCGATATGTGACAATGGATGAAACATGGCTCCATCCTTTCACTCCGAAGTCCAATCGACAGTCATCCGAGTGGACTGCACACGATAAACCCACTCCAAAGCGTGGGAAAACGCAACAGTCGGGTGGCAAGGTTATGGCATCTGTATTTTGGAATGCGCATGGAATAATTTTCATTGACTACCTTGAAAAAGGAAGGACCATCAACAGCGACTATTGCATAGCGTTATTGGACTGTTTGAAGGACGAAATCGCCTAAAAACGACCGCATTTGAAGAAAAAGAAAGTGCTGCTTCACCGAAATAATGCACCGTGTCACAAGTCAGTGAAAACGATGGCAAAAATCCATGAATTGGGCTTCGAATTGCTTCCTCATCCACCGTATTCTCCAGATCTGCCCGCCAGCGACTATTTCCTGTTCTCAGATCTCAAAAGAATGCTCGCTGGGAAGAAATTTTCGTCGAATGAAGAGGTGATCGCCGAAACTGAGGTCTATTTTGAAGCAAAGGTCAAATCGTACTACAAAAATGGTATCGAAAAGTTGGAGGGTCGCTAAAATCAGTGTATCACCCTTGAAGGGAATTATGTTTGAATAAAAAAAAACTAATTTTGCCAAAAAAATGTGTTTTACTATGGTAGGCCGGGGACTTTTCAATTGACCTGTTAGCTACTACAAAGACAAATTACAATAACATTTCCTACTATAATCACATGTACTCTTCAAATGCTGACTCTTCTTTCTACATTTTCTGAGAGAAACTTTCTAAACAAAAATTAGAATGAATAATTCTTTTTTTTCCTCTACTTGCATAAACTAGTTTTGGAAATTAAATGTTTTTAATGAAAGATATAAAAACCTGTAGAACAGAATGAAATTAAACCAATTGCAGCAAGAAAAAAAAACCAACCTCATAAACTTGAACATAAACTAATTGTTTTGCATTAATAAATTTATTTACAATACGCAAATTTATTCATCACATTCCAGTATTAAAGAAAATAACATACTTCACCCTTTAAGAGTAAGTATGTGCAATGTGATTGTTTACAGTATTAGGTTTATATTTTATGATGTTAAAAGTTTCATTTTAGATTTATTGCATTCACCCTTAATGAAATTATAAAAATGTATTAATAAATTTTAAATTAAATTAAATATCATATTGATTTTCAAAATGATTCAAGGCTTATGTAGTGGTAAATATATAATTCAGATGTTTTACAACTTATAATAAACACAGGAAAATGCATGATATGCACTAATTTACTTAGAATATATTTATATAAATCGCTAGATTTTAATGAATATTTAATTAAAAAGCAGTGAATACATAAATATCCATCTAAAAATTCTACTCAAAAATAATTAACTCCTTAAATTCATTAAATGGCAAAATTTCTACTTAAAATTTGTAATTAAAATGAAACGAATTGGATTTAAAAAGTTTCCATTGTTTTGTGTGCTAAGGATTTCGAAATATTTCTTAAACTTATTTAAATAATATAGCATCATGTTCATTGCAACAAAAAGAAATTTGTCATTGTTTATTTACTTATATCAAAATTACATCATATTTTTCTGTTATGTAATCCATTCAACACTGTCAGTAACACACAAAAAAATTCCATTATGCTGTCACTCTAAAACAGACTAAATCAAAGCAATTATACACATTTGTCAAGAGGCATTTTTTACGATGCAATGGAATTTCAAAATCTTCTTTTTCTCTTTAAAAATATGAAATAATTCATAAGAAAATGTGCATTCATCAATTTTCATAACCTATTCCTATGTTGTAATCAATCAATATATTTTTATTAGAAAATTATACTAATAGTCATTCCAACAATTTAGAGTTTGAAATCTGTTCCTGAATTTACAATTAATAAGAACACATCAATAGAAGATGTTTCAGGGAAGCAAATACTCATCTTTGTTGTTTTAATAATTTTATATGATATTTATGCGTGCTATTCTATTTTATCAAGTCGCGGAATCAACGAAGAATTTTACCATGAAATCAAAACAGGTTATGGTACTCAGAAAATCAATTTAAGCTCAAAAATATTCTCGTATGTTGGTATTTTATCAAAACAATACATAATGTACTGATAGATTAGAATTTAAAAACTAATATTTTTTTAAAATATTTTATTTCACCTTCTTTATCTTTCAAATAATTAATTTATATGCAAATTATTTTACAGATGGATGCGTAATTGAAAAATTTCAACACGTCTTAATATTTATGAATCTCACTTCACACATGCCTGAACGGTAATTAATACACATTTCTTTAAATCTTCAGTTAATTCAATGCATGTTAGTTTTCAAAAAAGCAAACAAATAATGCTTTATAAAACTTATGATTCAAGTAGCTGAAAAATCAGGTCCGAAATGAGATTCATTTCAACTTTGTTTTACATAATTATGTATTAGTACTACCTATTTAATAGCATATCTTAAAGAAATTCTATTAAATATTTCATAAATGAAGGTGAGCAAATAAATTTATTCTAGGGAGTCCTTGAATCCGTTTTAAATATTTTATTTCCATTATTTCAAACAACAACCCGGAATAAGATCGAGTCCGGCAGTAATACAAAAACAAAATTAAAACTACGAAATTACAATTTTTAACAATATCTTAAATAAATTACAGTTTCGGAAACAGTGATTATAGAATTAAAAAAATATTGAATAAATCATAATAGCATAAAAACATTAGACTAATAGATAGTAAGACAGGAGACTGTAATAATAAATCCAGAATTTCCGTAAAAGTATCATGAGGTATCTGTTAAAAAATCTACCAGTTAAAAGTCAAATTTTTGTAAACTAAAGATTTGGTACAATTTGTGGTGCAGTATTATCTCATGATATCGCCAGTTGAAGGCAAAATTAATTACCCAAAATAAATGGCAGCAGTTCTTTTTAAAAACCAAATACTAATCAGATATGTGTGTAATGTGTCATATTCAATTTTTAAAAACAAACGATTTAATCTTAATGTGATATTTTTTTAAGATATTATCTGTCCAACTTATAAAGGCAGACGATTTAATCTAATGTGATACTTTATTTAAGATATTACCTATTCTACTTTTAGAAGGAGACGATTTAAACTAAAAAGTGATACCTTTTTCAATATTCTTTATTAAGATATATTTTTTTGGCAACACTAGATCATAGCTTTGATTTTAGATAATTTACTGGCAACGGATACGAAATTTAGTATTGAGTTTGGTTCCAAGAGGTTAAGACGAACGTTGATAAATGGTGCTTGTGTAAAATTGTGTATTTAATTTATGTTTGAAAAGATGTCTGCAAATAAACGTGATGTCCTCAAAACAAGTCATTTTTATTAATAGTCTTCAATATAGTACAGTATGTAAGTCACTTTCATCGAGACGAAAACTTAAAAACCCATGAGTTATAAAACACTTTATAATGATTGAGCTTAAAATTTAATATTTATTTCTTTTCCTTTACTCCATCAATCAATGTCAAAGTATACCAAAGATGCCGTGAAGCCAACCTAAAAATACACATCTCACGTTTCAACAAATTGTTTTCTTACTTCCAATAAGCGAAGGTAGAACTAAAAAGGATATATTCTAAAACTTGCATATCTAGGTAACAAATATACGAGAGAATAATAAATGAAAAATGGATCAAACAAAGTAAAGTTTGTAGAAAGACGTTATTTATGAACTTCTATTTTTAGATGATGGAAAGTTTGTGAAAGTTTTAACTTAGGGGCTGTGGTGGCATTAAAAATTCAGTTTAACGATATTCAAACGTTGTAACACAAATAAGTTTTGAGGTAGACCGTTTTTATTCAATCATACTATACACACACACATATATATATACATATTGTTATATATATATACAGAGAGGGAGAGAGAAAGTGGGGTTTTTTTTGTTGTAATTTCTCGACATTTAAGGGGACTTAGTACCCTTGTTACTTCAAAAATTCGATTTTTCAAATGTGTTTTCAAAAAATAGTGTTGAATGTTAGGAGTATTCCACGTCTAAATCCGACAATTATTACGCCCTGTGCAACAAAAAATGTAAATGTCTAAAGAGGCTTGTTCTATGTAATGCAATGTAAACAAACCTCTTTTTCTCAGTTTGTTATTTTCACACTTTCCCACAGGATTAAAAAAAAAATGTTTTGCATGCATAGCTTTAAAATTTTACACGAGTGTTGTACTTGTAGATCTTTATTCTGTGAACCTCAATTTTGTTGATAAGATGATTAGATTTTATTTTATAACATGATACATGAAAAAAAAGTTAATAAATACAAACTTGATAATTTTTTAATTTTTCAATTTTTTTAATGTAAGATAAGTTTTAAATTTGAGGTTTACAGAATAAGGTCATTATTTAGCTTTAATTTGGTATAAGAATTATGGTTTTACTGTACATCTTTCAAAAGTTATCTTGTGGGTAACATAAGGTAAGCTAATTTATTTTTTAAATTTTTGTACGCATATTTCATGTTGTATAAGAAAATATATTAATTTAATAGCAGAATTTGACTCAATATTTTACACTATACACTTTATTACACAAACTGGCAAAGTTTCATATGGAAATGATCAAAAATTGTTGATTTATGAAGAATCGAAAAATGTGTGTGTGTGTGTGTGTTTGTCAAAATGTTCTACTTTTGATTTCGAAAGGTACTAAGTCCTCTTAATATATAAACGCAGATTAAATATTAACCAGACTTTTGAAAGTTATTTTCTTAAACATTATTTACCAAAATTACACCGATGCTATTTTTCCACTTATTTTATTTTAAGATCTATACATTTGGTTCAACGTTTTAGTTTTTTTTTTTTTATTCCTGTATTATAAAAAGAAGTTAGACATGAACGAAACAATTTGCACACAGATTCTCTTATAACTTCATTTGGATAAAAATGTTTCTTCTCCCAACATTTCTTTTGAGGGTTCCAAGCAAATGGTACTCTGAAGGTGGTAAATCCGAACTAAAGAAAGAACGCTCCTGTATTGTCCAGCAGAGAGTCTAACTTTTCTCATGCTACAACAGCTGTGTAGCAAGTAAAAAGTTAGACATACAGCATGTGTGGAGTACAGCATCCTTCTCGGATCGTATTGGAACGTCTTTTGCACCAATATGCTTCTTAAATCTTCTCCAAATGCTCGCAATATATTGCATTGATTGTACTTTGGCTATGAAAAAAAATGTAAAGGCAAACCTAAAAGAAAATATTGCAAGAGTGTTTCCGGCTGACATCCGAACTTTGCTTTTAGGAGAGCAGTTCCATTTTTGTGCTCTATTCCACACAAGACAGCTTTTTTCAGAGAGCTGAAGATTAAATGAATGAGCATATAAAAATGAAACGATGTCAAATGATTATTTAAACTTTAAAAAACTTACAATGGTTGTAATGGCAAAATATATAAATATAGTCTGCCACTATTTCGAAAATTCTCATATCTGTTTAAATCATATTCTGTAAATAAAGTTCATTTATCTTTCTCTCTCTTTCTTTGTATATATATATATATACAGAGCTACAGATATACAGATATATATATATATATAGTTGAAAGAAAAAAATGTAACTTCTAAATACTCAATAAGAAAACGCAGTATTAATACTTTTTAAGAAATCTCTTTTGCATTTCTTCATAATATTATAAAACATATTATTTTAAAACATAAAGTGTGTGTGATTTAATGGAATATTAAATTCACATAAGTAGCATTTTGAAAGTAGAAGAACTTAATATAAGAGAAATATATCGATTCAAAGGAGGAACCATTGAAAAATATTAAATTTCTTCACACAAAGTTGCATTAGACGACAGAGAAATATTTCGATTTGATTAAATAATATTAGATACTAATGAACGTCATACAGTATATAAATTAAGTACAGTATTTGTTGTCATCTAAAATGTTATTTTTATAATGGCAGATAATTTGAGCTGAAATTGTAAAGAATTATTACAATAGCATACAAGTATTACAACAGGATGCATTAAACTCAGAACAATTAAAAACTAGTCATTTGAAACGATGCTATAGTAATTGCTTAGATGTTTGCTTTACAAGCTGGAAATTGGAAAGCCGAATTCCCCTATTAAGAACATTTGTAAGTCGATAACGTCTGTAATTACACTTTAAAGGATTAAAATTCTTGCAATGACTAGAATAAACAATATGTAAAAAAAATACGAAACAGTAATGTTTACTAGTAAAGAGTGAGAGAGCATTTATAATAAGGATAGTAATTCAGGAAATAGTTTGCTTACTTTTGAAAATATTATTTATATTATTCTATTGTATGTATTTAAATAGCTGTTATTATTGATAAACATAATTGCACTTTTCTTTCTTTCATACTTCAATTTTTACTTAAAGTTTTAGTGGAATTGTAAGATGTGCTCATATGAGTCTGTATCATTTTTAAAGCAGTAATTTAGTGTACAATAATAAACAAAATATTTTTTGTGTAATATGAATCTATCGATAAGTGAGGGATATTAAAATATTATTGATTGCTAAATAGTCAGAGAGAGAAAGAGATATAATTAAGATAAAAAAAAATTTATAAATAAAAATTTATGCAATATTTTTGCTGTTTCAATTTATGAGTAAATAGAAGAGACGAAGGATATTCCGAAAGTAAGTTTCTTCATTTTTTTCACAAGGAAAATTTATTGCAGTAAAAATTAAACCATTTCTGCATACACAATTCCCCTTACACTATTTTTCGACATAGTCGCAAGTGATATTGAGACATTTGCCATTGCGTGCATTTGCCGTTGAGTTTTATGAAACCTCTCTGGTGAAACTCATTGTCCTGCAATACGAGATATTACAGTACAGCCTGCCCCAGCTCTGTATTGTTTTGGATGGAACTGAGCACAATCAATACGCAGTTTTTTTCCAAGTCAAACAACGTTATGCGCCTATCCGCTAACATTATGTTCGATAATCTAGCAATGTTGTTTCCATTCGTGAATATGGAAAGACCCCCACTTCGGTCTTCATTCTGCCTTCCTTCACTGAACATGCAACTCCAGCGTTAAACTTGACGAAACATGAATTGTTCCCCTTATTCGGTCTGTAGGCATTCATGAATGACTAATCTCACGTGCCTATTCATACTAGATAACAACACTCACTTCCACTGACAACCACGTTGAATTCCTTGGGCACGCTGGCCTTCTGTTACTCTATTTTCTTCAACTCTCTGCATATGCATCATTCCTCCTAAACTGACTAAAACTATTTACGTCGTTGAACCAGCAATGGATGTGTATTCTTACTGTTGTTGTTTGTTTCAACTGGTGTAACATATGCTCTTTCAAAAACGAAACGAAATTTTCTATCGAGAACATTCCTCGTATTAAATTGAGAATGCGTTTTGATGGCAAAGTACAAGCTCCATTGAGGTACTAATATGTATTCGAACTTCGTTTCGTTGAAGAAAAATGTCGTTTTCTCAATAAAATCTCAATAAATAATTTTTAAAATTTTTAAAGTTTTTAATGTCGCAAGGAACATTATTTTACTTGTAATTAAAACAACATGCGTAGCAATTACAACATTTTTTTAATATAAAATTTTGTGGAGTTGGGCTGTTCTCGATTTTCTTTTCACTAACCACGGAGTCTTTATGATCATTTGAATTGCGTAATATTTCAATTTTTTCCAACCGAAATAAAAAGTTCTTAAGCAAAGTAGATGAAGATAATAGAATAGTGAAGTGATTTAGAGGTAATGATATACAAAAAAAAATCTATTGAATGGAAAATTAAAGGAGAAAAAGGGTAGTACCTTGTTGATAGAGATTTATGATTATTTTGAAGCTCTTTAATTAGTTTGCAGACTGAAACGAATTTTAGTCAAAATAATAAGATAAGAATCAGCTGTATGTATATGATCACCGTAATTTCCATCTATCTCCAAAAGATTTGAATTCCTTATTTGTGAAAGAGTTGGAGGCAATAGATCAGTTGAAATGGAAATTTGAATCCGTGATCAAAATTGTTAAACTTCAGTTACAAGTCGCAATAAGATCACAAATATTACAAAATAGGATCCAAACTTTTTGAATAATCCTTGTCAATATATTAATCAAGGTTTACTATATGCCTATAGTGGTAATGCTTTTGGTTTCAGTCACTATATTAGAAGGGTTGATACAACCACTTGTCTCAGAAAATTTTCTAACCAGCCGTATCATGGGATCCGAGAGCAAAAAAAAGGACAGATCGCTCAATGCAATCTAACAATTCAATATTTACTTTAGTTTAGATTTTATTAACTTCGCACTGAAGCAACATGAGGGCTATAGGCGACGGACCTCGTAATTTTGAACCGCGGTCAAGTGACGAGGACGACACCTGAGCTGGCACCACTCTCTCCTAACATCCACACCACGCCAACGGGAGGACTTTGGGCCCCGAACAGATTTAACGTGCATCAGCCCCGGCTACACGGCGGGTCTTTGGCGGCCAAAGATCGAACCCGCGACTGAAAGAAAACTGCCGGCTGCTAGTCCACGACCTTGACCACTAGGCTACCGCGGCCCTAACAATTCAATATATGAAAGATGTCAATTATATTTGTTCCACTTTTCCGTAGGATACGACGTTCTCCAACACGGGTATCGCCACTGGATACACACACTAAGTGCCAGTCATGAAAAATGAAAGTTCGACTGCAAGAATCGTCAGCATGATACTGGCCAAGGAAAGTCAGAGTCAAACAACATAAGTCTTCATTAAGAAGTCGATCATGGGCTGTCATAATCAAGCCGCATAAGTCTTCATCCAGAAACCAACTTCCAATGATGCCTTTCCATACCAACGGATTCGCAACAAGATGCTGACCGTTCATCCGACTGTCTAGGAAGAACTTCCACAAAGATGTTCTTGTCAACCAAAAATGATTAAAGACAGAATATCAGGTTACGTTATTCTTTGTTATTCCAATTTTCCAAGACATCACGGTATATATTTTTTTTATTGCAAGTCATTGGTTTTCACCTGAACTAAATTTTTTCAAAATTTTGTCAATCGCCAAGTGGGTGATCTTTCCTAATGAAAAGTAAAGAATTTAAACATAAAACCTGATTTTCAAAATTTAAACGTTTGTTAAATTCTATCACTTGTTTACCCATTGACTTGTTATGTAAAAGTAAATGTCTTATTATTTATTGTATATAAATTGTTATAGTTATTTTATGTTTGTTTTTTGTTTCATTCATCAAGTCATTACATGCCTTCGAAAGAGATCACAGCTAATATTAACTAATACAAACCAGTTTACTTTTTATCTTTTTAGAGTCTCTTTTTCAAATCAAGTTTAGTTTATAAGAGGCTTATATCAATATACACTGCTGGCCACACAAAATGCAACACCCTGAAGGAATCATGCAAACCATGTGAAATTTATATCATGCGTTTGTGACGATGAGCTATGCAAATCATTAGCATTGCAGCGCAGACGCACATCACGGGCGACCGTAGCGCCACTCACAAGCGCTATATAAGGGGTGAACAGACTGGCGATTTGAAGTACGGCAATTGTTTTTTCGTGCATTTTTTTTTACGTAAGCTGTTTACCTATGCCTCGTGGAAGACATAGAG
>BMAW01027714.1:0-14998 GCA_019974015.1 Nephila pilipes | reverse complement strand
TTTTTTTTACGTAAGCTGTTTACCTATGCCTCGTGGAAGACATAGAGCGTCTTTTGACCAATTTTCTGAATTCGACCGAGGAAGAATAGTAGCCTATAGGGATTGCGGATTATCCTTCAGAGAAATCGGTCAACGTGTTGGACGAAACCAAGCAACTGTGATGCGGATCTGTGATCGCTGAATGCAGGAGGGACCGACGGACCAACGGGCCCGATCGCACCTACCTCGTTGCACCACTGCCCGTGATGACTGGCAGATTATGCGCATGGCAGTGATGGATCGTGCAGCCACATCACGAACCATAACACAACAGATTCAGTCTGCTAAGCATCATTCGGTGTCCTCTCGTTCAATTCAACGTCGTTTGCAGCAGAGTGGAATGTCTTCAAGGCGTCCATTACTTTGTTTACCCTTGACTCAAAACCACAGGCGTTTGCGCCGCCAAAGGTGCGATGAACGGTGGACATGGACAACGGAATGGAACGACTTTGTGTTTACTTATGAATCCCGCTTCTGCCTGCAACATCACGATGGTCGGATTCGAGTTTGGAGACACCATGGGGCGAGGCTGCTGAACTGTTGCGTTATGCATCGCCACACTGTTCCTGCACCCGGTATCATGGTTTGGGGTGGTATTGGATTTCACTCCCGTAACCCTCTAGTACGCATTACTGGTACACTGATCAGCCATCGCTACATCTCTGAGGTGTTGGAGTCCGTGGTCCTCCCATACCTTCAGCGCTTGCCATCAGTCGAATTCCAACTGGATAATGCGCAATCGCACGCGGTACGCAATGTTCAAGAGTTCTTCTTTACCCATGAGATTGAATTGCTTCCTTGGCCTGCTTGTTTTCCCGATCTATCACCAATCGAAAACGTGTAGTCCATGCTTGCACAACAACTGGCCCGGGATACACCCCCCGCTGCTACACCACATCAACTTTAGCAATATGTGGAAGCCGCATGGACTGCTGTACCCCAAGGGTACATCCAAAGCCTCTTTGATTGTATGCCGAGGAGCGTGGCAGCGGTTATAACCAACAATGGCGGCTACTCTAACTACTGATTTTGTCAACATCCACACTTCACAAGAGGCTGTAATTTTAATCGTTTGATCTTTGTACAACATGTTATCTGCCAAATAAATTTCGCTGTGATATCTCTAGTCCTTCAGGGTGTTGCATTTCGTGTGGCCAGCAGTGTATTATGTAACTTAGATGTACTATATACTTGAGAAAATTTATATTCATGCAAGTGATGGTTTGTATTATTTTAAAATTATGGTTTTTTTTTGTCTTATAGATATTAGCAAAATGTATTTTAGAGCTCAAGACCCTAATGTCTATCAAAAAGAGTGAACAGATAAAGACTTTATACACAATCAGAGGAAGTAAACTAAAAATCCCAGTTCACCAAAGGAGAGTATGATAAAAAATTAATAAGTATTGCATGTAATGAAACTTTATTCTTGTTCTTTTTGTACTTGTCTTATTGTAAATTGTTGTTAGGAATGCACTGCTTGAGTTTTTTCCTTCAAACTGTTGTCCAAGAGCATATTATTGCATGAATGAAGAGTATTCCAAAGCTTTGTAAGGTCTTTGGATTTCTTTTTAGGTTTCATGTTACTACGCTGAGTTACTATGTTACTATGAATGAGTTTATTAACTGAGAAGAGTTTAATTAGTTAGATATATGCTCGTTAAAACAAAATTAAGGATAGTCGTATAGTTTAAAAATTATGAGGTAGTCAAAGGCAGAGTTACTCAATTGATACATCTATTTATTTTGGTATTTAAATTAATCCAAATTTTAACCGAAACCTCCTACTGGAATATTGAAACCAACGATAAACAACATTTCATTTCTGAGCAGGGTTTGTGACGTTGGGCTATCCACGATTTTCTCTTCACTAATCTTGGGGATTTTGTGATCATTTTTGTGTCTGTGAATTGCATAAAATTTTTACTTCTTCGAAACCAAAATGAGAAGTGATTGGGTAAATTAAATCAAGATAGAATTGAAGAGGAGTGATTTAGAGATAATGATATATAATTGAAATCAATTGAAAGAAAAATGAATGAATATAGAGAACTACTTGTTGAAAGACTTATAATTTGGTTTGAAGCTCTATAATTAGTTTATGGAATGAAACGAATTCTTTTTGAATTATTAATCTAAGAATAAGCTGTTCGTATGAAGTGATTGAAGTGAAAAAGTAAGCTAAGAGTGTGTTAGTTTATTTCAATTTGGAACTGGTAGGTTATTTGTAATTTGGGAGAGAGAGAGACATTTATTAATAGTTCATTTTAATTTATTCTTACGCATCTTCAATTAAAGATCAATAATAACTGCTTGATATATTCATCTAAGCCAAGGATCATGAGCACAGTAATGGAGGGTAGTCGTCACAACTTGCTTTGAGAAAAAGGGTGCTTAAAATCTTAGATTATACATTAATAATCATGCTAGAATATTTTGCATTTAACTTTTTGCTTATAAAAACTTTGAATTCTTAAATTTTTATTAAAGTTTGTAAGTATATCGAAGAAGTATGTTAAGAGAAATTTCAGAAATGTTATTTAGTTCAAAAACAGTAAATGGGCTGGAAAGAAAACCAACTTTTCAATGCTTATGAAATTCCAGTTTAATATAGAAATAGTATTTGGCTCGGAAACAACATAGGTTCTGATCTCGTGTGTTTTATTAACGTCACACCGAGGGTTATTGGCGACGGACCTAGTAATTTTGAACATCGGTCAAGTGACGAGCTCGAACCTCCTTCTCCTTACGTCCACACTACGCCCTCAGGAGGACTTTTGGCCTCGGCAGATTTAACGTGCATCAGCCCGGATTCTTGGTGAATCTTTTGTGACATGAAGGCTCTGAGAGAGCGAGTGAATGTAAAGTATATAGGTGCAAGAACCAGAGGTGGCTATGCTGCGCCAAACAAGATTTAACTGTGGTCTCGGCGAGAAGAAATCGAAGAAAAGACAGAAATTGGTTGACAAGGAGGGTCGAAAATAGAGAAGGATCGCTAGGGTAACCCGGGGGTGCGTCATCCGTGTTTATCAAAGCCAGTAAACCCCATAGGAAAGAAAAAAGATCACTCTGGTACTTCGGGGTCCTGATGCCCGGACTTACCTAAAATTGGCTAGTCTCTGAGGTCCCCTGATCTAATTCCCAGACGCTGGGTACCCATTTTAGTCGCCTCTTACGACATACATGAGCTACATTGGGGCTATTGAGTCATTCCCGGTCACCACACGGGTCGCATCAAGGCTCTGACCCACGAATCAACGAAAAGCGCCGGCTGCGAGACCGCGACTATGACCACTAGATTACCACGACTACTTTAAAATAATGGAAATGTTTTCAATTTAAATGTATTACGATAGTCAAATATATTTCTAGAAACTATAATTTAATCAATTGCACGAACCATTAGTCACTATAATTTAATCAATCACGAACCATTAGTCAGGAAATGGGCATGTTTGTAGCACGCGCAGTATCAGCTCGTACTGTGCGATGGTGTTTGCATCAGCGTAGAATGTCAGCAAAGCCACCATTGTTTAGGCTTGCCTTGTCATGATTTAACGAAATAATTTAACGTGCCGAAATGATTTAACGTGCATCAGCCCCGGGTATACGGCGGGTCTTTGGCAGCCAAGGATCAAACCCGCGACTGAACGAAAACCGCCGACCGCTAGGCTACCGCGGCCCTCAAGATTGGTTGATATGAGTTGAGTTGGCAATAGTGGCGATTATGTTACTGGATTTGCAAAGCAGTCGACTTATAATTAGCCTATCACGGGCTCAAAACTTGCTTCCAGCGAATAAGAGTGGTTTTGAAATGATAAAATCATTTGAATCTGAAACTTTTGATATGGTGTGATGTGAATATTAGAACAGTGAAACACCAACTTCAGAGATCAGAAACTTTAACGTTTTCTTTACTATGGTGGAAAAGGCTCCGTAACTTGGAGGTCATGGTCACGAACTTGCAACTGTCGTTATTACCGTCGAGTCAAAGGTTCACGCCCTGATGCCACAAAGAGCCGCTGTGCAAAAGAACTGATGCGCGTTGAATCTGTTGAGGCTCTTAATCTTCTCATGTGGCCGTGGTAGCCTAGTGGTCATGGTTTAGGATTCGTGGCTGGCGGTTTTCGTTCAGTCACTGGTTCGATCCTTGGCCGCTAAGGACTCGCCGTGTAGCCGGGGCTAAACCACGTTAAATGTGTCGGGGCTTAAAGTCCTCCCAATGGTGTGGGGTGGAAGTTGGGTGAGGGGGTGCCAGCTCGGGTGTCGTCCTCGTCTTGTGCGTTGCTGCCAGTATCAGAGGTTCCGACGTGCAAATCTTACCTGCATGGGCAATAGGTCTGTTCCAGATATGCTTCAAATATAATTCACAATAATATCTGCTTCAAGCACAATGTAGCTAAATTATCATTCTCTATAATTGACATAGCTCTCCACAATAGTTAAAACACAGCGCAATATTTTTGACAGCACCCCAAGAAATTAACCGGAATTGAACCTCTCAATATAAGTTTCCGCAAATGATTTGCAGTCTTGTTCGCGTTGTTTTGTCAAATCGCAGGTTCGAGTTCTGATGATACTAAGCACCGATCATATAGTGGGGCTAATGCACGCTAAATCTGGGGAGGCTCCAAATCCCTCCGTTAGGGATAGTCCTAGTCTAGCTTCCAAATACGATGATAATATGCAATCAATCTTTAAAACCCCGACCAAATAATACATCATGAAAGATAGTTCCTAATGTTGTACACCGAGGCACCCTAGTGATATTTTTCTTTTCCATTTCTTTGGTAAGCACGGATGACGTGCCTCCGGAATACTCTAGCGATCCTTCTCTATTTTCGACTCTCTTTCTTGTTCACCAATTTTCATCTTTTTTTCAATTTTTTTCACGTCCAGACCACAGTTACATCTTGTTTGGCGCAGCAGGGCCCCATCTGGCTCATGCGACCGCAAACATCTCTTTCACTCACTCACACAATGTTGTACAAGACTGTTTTCAAATCAAACCCGTAACGAACTCATGACTCTCCACGTACTAGATAATTCCTCTGCTATACTGACTGTTTAATCGATTTCTTGTACGCGAGCTACAAGTGAAATGAAGATCTTTTTTATGATCCAAAATCTCTACTCTCTCGATGGTTTCTGGAAAAATTGTTGGATTGAGGTTTATTTGACTGCAATGTGAAATATGAGTAATGGCTCTATAGTTCAAACGAGCGCTATGTAGCATCTGGGGTTGGATTCTTCGCGTGAGCATGGGCACCTAGTGATCTTTTCCTTTCCCACGGGTTAATTTTCTTTGGTAAACACGGGTGACGCATCCCCACCATACCCTAGAGATCATTCTCTCTTCCTCGTCAACCGATGATTATTTTCTCAAATGTCTAGGCCTTGTGTTTGCAAACACTGCACAATATTTTGGCACAGCCATATCGGGTTCTTGTGCCATTAAAGTTCACTCACTCACTCGCTCGCTGAAGCAGAATTTTCAATGTTTGTACACAGAGTCAACCTAGGGATCTTTTTCTTTCCCGGGAATGACAGAATAGTCCCACTGTAGCTCATGCAAGTCGTAAGAGGCGATTAAAACGGGTACCCTGCGTCTGAGGGTATAGCCGGGCACCCTGCCCCTGGGTATTGTATCACGGGAACTCAGGGACTTGTATTCTTTTGGCAAGTACGGGCATCATGACCCTGAGGCACCCTATTGATCTTTTTCTTTCCTATGAGGGCTTACTGTCTGTGGTAAACACGGGTGACGCACTCCAAGTATGCCCTAGCGCTCCTTCTCTATTTTCGACCCTCCTTATCAACCAATTTTTTTGTTGACACGGATGACGTTTTACCAATAACCTCTTTGGGAATTGAGGTATTTCTTGAGGAAGAAATGTCATTCAATTAACATAAGTATTGATTGGGTGGATCCATTGTAATACCAGGATTAGCTAAGCAATGATGTTAATCGAGGTTCAAATCAACCAATCTTCAACACGTAGAGTTTTCTGCACATGCGTGTTACTGTTCATAAAAATTTAGCCCACTATATAAAGATTTGTTATCAGTCTGCAGAATGTTTCGTTAGCACTTCTGAGTTAAATCCTCGGTTCGGAAATTTCAGTGGTTTTAAGCAGGTAAGCCTAGATTTGATTCAGGTCAAAGAAATTATTTAAGTACTGATCGCTAAAAACAACTGTTCAATATTCGCAAAACACCTACCTATTCGACTGCATTTGAAACAATGTTCAATGACATAAATGCTTTCGAAATAATTGAGATTAATTTTGGGTACAAAGTGGATTAAATTTTCAAAACGATATAATTATATCATTGTTTAAAATAAAATCGTTTGATGACCCAGGAAAATCATTTCTCTTTTGCCGTATGCTTATGTTTAAATATGGACTCTTACTGGCTGACATTGATGCACAGCAGTATATTTCCAACGTAACACTATTGGTATTTATAGTCTTTCATTTTGTCCGTTAGTAAATTTTGTTCTCAACTCTAATATCCGTACGTCTATATAGGAGTTTTTTTTAAACAAAACTTTAAAATTCCCAAATTTCTAAAATACTTAATCAAATCTGCTTCATGCTCCCAAACTAAACAACGGATACTTCCAAAAAGAATTGCCAAGTCTTCCGATATAGAATTATAAAAATATTAAATCGGACAATGCGGTAAAAGAGTTACTCATGCCTTTTTTGCATGCATATTGATAACTGAAAGAAAATTAATAGGAAATTAATCTAATTCTTTTATAGAATGATTATAAATTTTTATTTCTCATGGTATACTTTAGTATACATACAAAGTCTGAGAAAAAAAATTTCCCGAATTTGTGCAAGAGAAAAATATTTAAGCGATTTATAAAGTTAAAGAACTAATCCCCCCGCTTGTAAACCGGATGCCATCTAATTTGAAATAATTCTACCAATGGTATTACCACTTTCAGAAACTCGTTTCTAATCTCTTTTGTGATATTCATAGCATACTTTGTTGTAGGGTTTTTTTATCGTTATTTGTATCTTAAAATCTTTATCCATTCGTCACTCAGTGACATGCCTTTTTCTGTAAATGCGCACATCACGTTGGTCTGAGGTACCCTTGTGATCGATTACAACCCAAGAGACTTGCTGTCTGTGACAGACGGGGGAGGGGACGCACCTCTCGAGGTGCTTCTGTTTTCATATGCAGTTAATCTATTTTTACCTGACCCTTCTGGTGACCGGGAATGACAGAATAGTCCCACTGTAGCTCATGCATGTCGTAAGAGGCGATTGAAACGGGTACCCTGCGTCTGAGGGTATAGCCGGGAACCCTGCCCCTGGGGATTGTATCACGGGACCTCAGGGACTTGTCTTCTTTAGGCTAGTACGGGCATCATGACCCCGAGGCACCCTAGTGATCTTTTTCTTTCCTATGAGAGCTTGCTGTCTTTAGTAAACACGTTTGACGCACTCCAAGTATGCCCTAGCGCTCCTTCTCTATTTTCGACCCTCCTTGTCAATCAATTTTTTTTCTTTAATTTCTTCACGTCTAGATCGGTTACGCCTTGTATGGTACAGCACGGCCACTTCTGGCTCTTACACCATTAACCTTTACATTCACTCACACACACACTCTATTTTTACCCTTAATTTTTAACATCCGGTGCCTCGCTCTACAAACTCATCGTTGATACACCAATTTATGAAGCAAGTATTGACTGGGGATGAAAAGTGGATAAAAGTGTTGTGGAAAGAGGAATCAACCTTATTAAATAACTCTAAAATATTGTCTTCATTCGATGATTATGCTCGCTGCCTGGTGAGATGGGGGGGGGGAGAAATCCCGCATTATGGGTGTCTACCAAAAAAGGCGAGGAATTCAGAAATGTATTTCACTTGTCAAATGCATTAAAGCCCAATTCTTTTAACAACTCGACAAAAGCTGTTGGAGTTCGGCTGAGTCGAGTTATATCGACACTTAATTGTACTACGTTTAAGTTTTATTTCGAATTCTGCAAGTAATTTCCGAAAAATCCAGTAGACTCTAAGTCTACAGTAGCTCTTAATACAAGTAACAACGCATTCAGTTGAATTTATCGAAAACAATCTCTAAATTATATGAAGGTTCGAATTTCGTTCTCGTATTTTCAGCTCGAGCTTAAAATGTAGACTCTTAGACGATATCCCGTAGTCTGGTACCACAGGCACATTCATTTGAAGCCAAATCTGCCGTGTAGCCGGGGCTGATGCACGTTAAATCTGTTCGGCGCCCAAAGCCGTCTTGTTGGCGTGGTGTGGATGTTGGGAGAGGGGGTGCCAGCTCGAGTGTCGTCCTCGTCACTTGACCATGGTTCAAAATTACGAGGTCCGTCGCCAATTGCCCTCGTGTTGCTTCTAGTGCGACGGTAAATTAAAAAAAAAAAAAACTTAATATTTTAAGAATGAAATAAGTTTCTTATCAGTTCTTAAGACAAACACTTATTTGAAATGAGACTAATCTGTGTATTTCAATTTTATTTGTAGGAAGTTGAGCAAAAGGAAAATATGCTGTGGATGATTTCATTACTCACTATCTTGTTGAGTGTAGCATTTGTTGTCGTGCTCTTTCTCCTTACGAATAAAAGAAGGATTACTCCGGTTCAAAAGGTTTTAGCGGTATGCTGCGGAGGCTTGATTCTCGTTTTCGGCATCTACAACCTATTCTACGGTCTGGTTTCTATGAGCCGAAGTTCACTTCTGATTTGACGAAGTGAGCCACGATAGGAGATGGCATCCGGCACCAGCTTTGATTCACGACATGTGTTCATTTTCAACCGGATGAGGATGGCTATAGTGTATTGCTCAATCATTGGATAACGATTCTGATATTGAGAAATCACTTTCTTTTTAGCCGTTTTGAAGTATATTATAATTGTATTTAATTTTTAATAAATTTCTCTTAATACTCTGGTTCATATTATTTTTAAACGCACAGTAGATGCAAAGTCAAGTAAAGAAACTTTTTCTCATTTTTAATCCCTGATGTCATTTTCGCCTATTCCATTTGTATGATCTATAAAAACCTTGAAGTTTACGTCTTCATTTTAAATGACATAGATTGTTCGTTGCAAATTTCGATGTCTGATTTCCCATTGACGTTCATGCAGAAGATATCGCCGCTCTGACAACTTTGTTCGAAGCAAGTGACTTAAAAACGCAAAGGCAATTACGGAGTTTAAATTGACTGTTAAAGTCTCCAATCTATGAGATGTCTTAGCCGTGAATATATTCACTTTATAACTCGGTAAAAGCAATAGAATGATGGTAATTTTCTGTGTATTATGGCCACGGTGGCCTAGTTGTCATGGCTTCGGATTCGCGGCCGACGGTTTTCGTTCAGTCGCGGGTTCGATCCTTGGACTCCAAAGACCCGCCGTGTAGCCGGGGCTGATGCACGTTATATCCTTCGAATCCTCCCGTTGGCAGGGTGTGGAAGTTGGGAGAAAAGGTTGCCAGCAGAAGTGTCATTCTCGTCACTTGATCGTGATTTTTAATTACGAGGTCTGTCGTTGATTTGTGTTTCTTCCAGTGCGACGGGGCCGCGGTAGCCTAGTGGTCAAGGTCATGTACTAGCGGCTGGCGGTTATCGTTCAGTCGCGGGTTCGATCCTTGGCCACCAAAGACCCGCCGTGTAGCCGGGGCTGATGCACGTTAAATCTGTTCGGGGCCCAAAGTCCTCCCGTTGGCGTGGTGTTTGGAGAGGGGTTGCCAGTTCAGGTGTCATCCTCGTCACTTGACCGAGGTTCAAAATTATGAGGTCCGTCGCCAATAGCCCTCGTGTTGCTTCTAGTGCGACGTTAATAAAAGCTAAACTAAACTTTTCCAGTGCGACGTCATTAAAACGAAATATCCATGACTGAATATTTCGTAGTTGCGGCTAAGACAACCCACGGAAATTGGGGAAAAAGCAAAGACTAAATATATGCACGTTACACTCGAGCTATTATCCGAGATAATTTTTTCGACATTTGGAAGTATTTACAACGAGCAGCATTTTTCCCGAGAAATGAAATAAGATTCGAATCTGTTTTTGTTTCAGACGAAAAGATTTAATTGTACTGAAAGGTGACTAAACGGTTTCGATTCGAGATTTTCTCTTAAATTTATCAACATAAAATCCAATTTTTTGTCTTTTAATTTTACAAATCGTTGCAAGTTGCGCCTTTTTTATTTATTTAACGATACCCGAGATATTCACTAATTTGTCGTGAAAGAACCATAATTGTTGGAAAGTGTGTCCTTGGGGGGTAAAAACAATCGGAAATGGTCGCTACCTTCATATATCACATTCAAGATAGGGTCATGGGATTCCTTAATTCTATGAAAAGAAACTTAAAAGTATTTTTAAAAAAAATTAATGTAAAGTATAATAGTTTGACACACAGGAGGTGGCCGCGGTAGCCTAGTGGTCATGGTTTCGGATTAGTGAGCGGCGGTTTTCGTTCAGTCGCGGGTTCGATCTTAGGACGCCAGAGACCTGCCGTGTAGCCGGAGCTGATGCACGTTAAAACTGTCGGGGCCCAAAGTTCTCCCATATGTGTGTTGTGGAAGTTAGGAGAGGGGTTGCCAGCTCGGGTGTCATCCTCGTCACTTGAGGGAGGTTCAAAATTACGAGGTCCGTCTCCAATAGCTCTAGTGTGACGTTAATAAAAACTAAACTAAAACTAAATATGACACACAGAAGCATTTAATATTTATTGGCTGTGCAGCATGACCTTGACCATAATTGCTTAAATTTTTTTTTTTTTTTTGGGGGGGGTTGCTTTTGAAAAATTATTAAAATTACTGGAAATAAGTTTTTTGAGAAAGAAAAGACCGATTGTACTTAAGAATCTATACCAGGACTTTTTAAAGATTTTGGATACGAAGTGATTCCGTGCACTAGCAGAGGAATACTTTGAATGATTGAGACTCCAAATGAAGTTCTTAGAGATTCGCGTACACTAAAGTATGATTTCAAGAGTTTTATGAAAACATAAATAATTGCGCGCATCTCAAGTACAAACCATAACCGTATAGTTATTGATATGAGACTTGATTCAAAAGTAATTTCTCTATGGACAAAACTTTTATTTTTTTTTTAAAGTTTAATAGTTTTAAACTAAGTTTCAAAGTTCTTGCTCAAATATCTTTCAGTTCTCGGATATCGTTGATGTGCTGAAGACAAAATGGCGATTTACGGAGAAATGCATTTAAATTAGCGAGACATCGTTGCACTCGATCCTGCGACTCTTAATAGGCAACACTTTTGTTGGCATGGTGTGGATGTTAGGAGAGGGGGTGGGAAGGGTGCTCCCGAGTGTCCTTCCTGCCATGTCCCTTATTCTATTCATCATATTTTAATTGACTGTCCGGTGTTTGATCATCATCGCCGGACTTTTTTTCATTCATCTGTTTTAAATCTATCTGACTTGGTGGGGGGGAAAACCCCACCATAATTTATTTGCTTTTTTACGACATATTGGTCTCTTACACCACATTTGATATTTTATCTTTTGTGTGTTATTTGTGTTTGTATTGTGTTTTTAAAGCTGCTACTTTTGAATAGATTTTAACAAGTGTTTGGCGCAGCATAGCCTACCTTGTCTCTTGCGCCATAAAACCTCACATTCACTCACACTCACTCACTAGGAGAGGGGGGTGCCAGCTCAGGTGTCGTCCTCATCACTTGACCATGGGTCAAAATTGCGAGGTCCGTCCCCAATAGCCCTCGTGTTGCTTCTAGTGCGACGTTAATAAAAACTAAACTAAACTAAACTAAGGCAACACTTTTGTTTGGATAAAAGATGCAATCTTACATTCAAACATTTTGTCGACAGTAGCCATAGGAATTCTTCTCTGACGGGGTTCGTGTAACTGGTCCTGCGTAGCCGCAATAACGTGGAAAGGTATAGAAACTATGTCAAAAATTGACGGTGCAATCAGACTATATTCAGAGAATATAGTACCTTTGAAGGACAAGAAAAATTCTGAAAATCCTTTAACGAATAAGAAGATATACAATGCAAGAATTGCCTTTTGATCCAGTCTAGTATAAAGAAGTATGGAATCGTTCATATCTTTCTTTCCACTGAAGTTATTTATGCCACTGATTAGATGACCCGTGTGGTGACCGGGGATGACCGGAATAGTCCCACTGTAGCGCGTGCATGTCGTAAAAGGCGACTAAAATGGGTACCCAGCGTTTGGGGGTATAGCCGAGCATCCTGCCCCTGGGGATTATATCAGGGGACTTCAGGGACTTGCCTTCTTTAGGAAAGTATGGGCATTATGACCCCGAGGCACCTTAGTGATCTTTTTCTTTCCCATGGGGTTTACTGCCTTTGGAAACACGGGTGACACACTCCCGGGATACCCTAGCGATCCTTCTCTATTTTCGACCCTCCTTCTTGTCAACCATTTTTACCTTTTCTTTCAACTTCACATCTAGACTATAGTTTAATCTTGTTTAGTGCAGCATAGCCATATCTGGCTCTAGCGCCAATAAACTTTACATTCACTCACTCACGCCACTGATTAGATCCTCATCAAAATATTAGTGAAGTGTCACTAATGATCTACGGATTCCTTTTTATCATAAATAAATGCATACACGATGCTATTATCTATTTATCGTTAATGTGTTAATCTCGTAAATTTCTACGGGAAGATTAATACATGCTATTATATTTTTAAGTGTGTTAAAGATATGAAGTATTTAAAGCAGTCGTATTGAGATCTTGAACATCATCCAGTTCTCTGGCATTTTCATCGGTTTTATGATTATTATTAACGTTATGATTATATAATCATCAGTAAGTGTAAATAACTAGTCAAATAGTTCTATACTCCTATTAAAATACGTAAAAGAAGGACGATATACTTATTTATCTATCGAAGAATACCTTGAATCATTCTTAACTCGGTTAATCCTATTGTATGTTCATATAATGAAGTCTTATCTTAAAAATCACTTATTTCGATTTCAATAGTTTTCGATTATATCCAATATTATTTATATTATTATGTAATATAAATCCTTTACTTTCAATATGAATGATAGGGCCGCGGTAGCCTAGTGGTCAAGGTCGTGGACTAGCAGCAAGCGGTTTTCGATCCTTGGCCTCCAAAGACCCGCCGTGCAGCCGGAGCTGATGCACGTTAAATCTGTTCGAAGCCCAAAGTCCTCCCATTGGCGTGGTGTAGATGTTTGGAAAGAGGGGTGCGAGCTCAGGTGTCGTCCTCGTCCCTTGACCGTGGTTCAAAATTACGAAGTCCTTCGCCAATAGCCCTTGTGTTGCTTCTAGTGCGACGTTAATTAAAACTGAACTAAGCAAACAATATAAATGATTAATCATGATGATTCATCCCAATCAACAACATCTACTGTCTTTTTGTTATTCCCAATCTTTCTGCTGTTTCTTTTCACAATTCCGCTTCTCTGATATTCTATTATCTACAGTTCAGTTCACTACACTTCTTATCTTCATTAAATTTACCTAATCCCGTTTCATTTGGTTGATTAGGAGTTATAACTGAATACAATTCAAATTACCAAAACCTTTCTGATGTTAGTGAAGGGAAAATCGTAAAAGGAGTACCGTAAATTGATCCAAACAACTAGTAGTTACGACTATGCCTAACGAAATCGAAGCGATTTCGATTGACATTTAAGCAAGCAAAATTTAGCTAATGAGGACATTTGAAATTAAATAGGTATCATTAGCGCCCTATTTCATGTTCCTTCACAGGAGAATGAGATATACAGAAGGAATCAGAGACTTTGTCATAATGAGTGGGCTTAACCATAGTAATTGTGTATCGGAATAATCAAGCGCTAAGTCATCACAGCTAAGTGATAGCAAACTGAAACTAAACTGTAACTGTTGTTTAAATATTAACTGTAAAGAATAGCAATTAGAATATCACATTAGATCTTTTAAAGCAAATGGATAGTTTGATAAATATATATGCCTCGTTTGCACTCAAGTACTACATAAACACCAATTAGCAATGGTTGATTTAGTTTCAGTGAATATTGTTTAATGGTTATTTATTGTGGAAAATAGTACATAATATTTCAAAGAATGCATATTCTTAAATATGGAATGAAATAATTCAAGTCACCGTTCACTACAGAATTAGAATTATCAAACAAAATTGTAGATCAAAAATTTTTTTTTCTAGTTTCCTTTAACAAAATATTATAATAGCAATCTTTATATTTTGATATTCATAAAATTCACATTATGGAAAATAGATTACGATGTCATAAAATATTATTTCAAAAGTCATCTTTAGATAAATGGTCTTAACAAGTAAGAATTTTATGTCAAGAACATAATGCAGAATATACTTTTGACTTTTCATAGATATTATTAATATAATTTTTCAAAATTTGTACAAATGATTTTAAATATGTCAATTTCTATCCACTTTGAAAACTAAATTTTGATCCATTTAAATATAATAATTTAACAAAACTAGATTATTATTATAAATTTTTCAAACACAAAATACTTATGACTTCGATTAAACATTTAATTAATTAATTATTCTAATTGAATGAAAATGACAATGTTCGACCTCAAAGGATTTCTTTTTTCAATCTTAACTATTGAAAGGGAATCATCATTATTTTCCCAAAGTATCTTAATGTTATGCAATTTTGTTAATTTTGTTATTCACCAAGCTGATAAGTATATAATAATTTTTAAATTACAATCGCAGTTAATAAAGTTCCTAATAAATAAAGGATTCATATTAAAAAGTTTCCGTAAGGTAGGAAATATGTGTTGATTTCACCATATACTATTGTTTCTAAGTGAAAAATCTTGAATTCAGGTTATATTTATGAGTCAAAATTATTAATTTACGTTTGCACAAACAATTAGAATTTATATATATATATATAAACACGCACACACACTCATATATATATATAT
>BMAW01027703.1:5546-32132 GCA_019974015.1 Nephila pilipes | reverse complement strand
CTCTAAAAACGATGCACTAAGAAGGAGCTTAATTATAATGAAATTTCGTATGCAAAGATGTTTGGACCGAACATGCAAATGATTAAGATTTTGGTATATAAGATGCGATTCACAATCTGATGGTCAAATTTTTCGTTGCATTGCGATTTAGGATATCTTTCAATGACTAAAAAAATACCTCTCCTCAGGATTCGAGCTCACTGCGAGCAACTGTCAGAGTTTGAAGGAGGTCATATCATTGGATTGGAATAGAAAGGTTGCGAAAATCGGAGATCTGCTCGTCATATGGGTTGAAGCGATGTGGAGATTAGAAGATGCTGGCAAGAATGGGTGAACAACGGCAGATTTCAGCATCATGACGGAAGCTGTCTACCTAAGACCACTGCTGATCGGCAGGACAGTGTGATTGTCAGATCAGCTGTCACAGTGCCTGATTCATCGATATCAACTATCAGATGTGCGACCTGGACACGAATGTCCCCCATGACCATTCACAGATGGCTGATAGAGCGAAATGTACACTCGTACCGATCGCTACGCCACATGCTACTCACGCCTGCACATTGTCGAATCAGATTCCAGTGGTGCTTGGCTCGATCAGGTTGGAATGATGCTGACTGGGGACTTTCGCGTTTAGCCACGAATCCCGCTTCCAACTGGGTCCTTACGATCATCGAAGAAGCGTCTGGAGAGGCCCAGAGCTGAGTGCCGCTCCTGCTTTCACAAAGGCATGCCACCCAGCCCCTCAACCAGAAGTTATGGTGAGGAGTGTCTTTCCCTTGATAGCCGGACTCCTTTGATCGTCATTAAAGGCATAATTACAACACAGCGGTACGTCGAATACATTCTGAGACCGGTTTTGCTACCGATCCATTTGCAGTACCCTGGCCAAATTTTTCAGATAGATAATGCCGGACCACATGCGGTACGTGTTTTTGTGAACTATCTTACAGCTTGTCAAACACTTACTTGGCCAACCAGATCTCTCTTCAATCCAGCATGTCTGGGATATAATGGGAAGGTGACTGCATATACCAAGGAATATTGATGACCTAGTCCGACAATTGGAGAAAATTTGGCAAGAAATTTTGCAGGAGACTATCAGGGAGCTTTATCACTCCATACCACGTCGTGAGGCAACTTGTACCCATGCTAGTGGTGGGTCAACACCTTATTAAGCTCTTTAATTTTTAGCTATGTAACTCTGAAATAAACGATTCAATTTTTCTGAAATTTTAATCTTTTCTATTCTATATAATATCTTCTTGTCCGCCAATTTTGTCTCCATCGTACAACTCCTTTTTGGCGCGTCTTTTTCTTTTGTTCTAGAGTATATATATATATATATATATATATATATATTTCTATACAAACTTGCGCACCAAGAAGTATGAGCTTGATTGTAAGAAAATTTGGAATCATGGTACGTGTAAGGCAGACATGTAAATTATTAGAAATGCAGCGTGTTTGCGCATTGCATAATGGCACCATAGGTTGGTAAGTTTTGTTCTCTTTAGATTATAAAATAGGTATGCAGAGCTCGCTTACGTATATTTAATCTACTGCAGAGCGACTCTTTTTAACTAGAAATGCCACTACGCTGCCATCGGAGGCAATATGAATATTAGTCAGAGTTAATGAGAGGAAGAATCACGAGAATTATGGTAACCTAGTGGTCAGCTTGACAAGACGCTTGGCATCTAGGCTATTCTGACTTTACCGTGAGGAGGTGTTGGGACCAATGGACAAGGTCTGCTTCACGACAACCAGGTTCTAGAGACCCCCAATAGACCAATATTAGAGAAGACCGTCACATCATACGACATGTACGCATAGCGCCAACTGTCTCAATGTCCCCCATCCATACACAGGCAGCACCTTTACTACGGGCCTCTATGTCAGTCCGTTCCATCCCAAGGCGCCTAATTGAAGAGCAGTGTCTATTGTGGCACCCATTACGTGTCCTGCCACTGACACCCACTAACCGTCTCCTCCATTTAGAGTGGTGTTGCGAAGGATTTGGACTGCAACCTAATGGAATCAGGTGCTACAAAAAACTCGGCGATTCTTTTGTGGCATCAAGGCTTGAATCCACGACTCAACGAAAATAACGAAAGCCACGAGTCCGATTCCTTAACCACTAGGCTACCGCGGCCAGTTACATTTTTGAAGTATGACTAATATTTAGTAAGTAATCCAATAAATTAATTTTGCTTTTTCATAAAATAAGTAATAGGGTTCTTACAAAAATCGTATATAGATTCTTGATAGATTTATCGCATATATTATTTATGTTAATTCTTTCAAAAAATTTATAATTGAAAAATTGCTGAATATTATTGATATAGTACATCTATTGTAATAATATAACATGGAAATAAAAGTATACTTACTTATGAAACATTTCAAAGAAATCTTGAAATTTTGATTAGATTATATGAGTTTTTAAAATAAATGTTATGTTAAGTGATATAGCTTGTATTGTGAAATTGATTAGTAGTTATTATATTTAATTACCCTTTTAATATAATTCACTATTTCCTTTTAATACGTTACACGAATTTAAAATGTGGATAGTAGTTATTTATGTTTAACATTGGTCAGAAATAAATAAGAAGAAAAATTTGAAGATAAGGTTATCAATTTTTATTTGAGAGGAAAAACATATTTTTAGTCAGTTCATCTTCAAAACGCAATACTAGGTAAAAATATAAATTTTTTTATTTTTGGTCTCATATTAAAATTCAGTCTCTTATCTTCGAAAATCTTTTTGAAATTTGTATCTATTTTATTTAGAAGCCGAGTTACGGCTTTTTTTTAAATAATATTTGTTAATTAATTTCTTTGATCTTATAGGCTCTTCTGCTAACTGGTAGTGATCCAATATGTTTACGTTTCTCTTTCATCTTATTTAATATGAAAAATTATACTTAATACGCAAGTAATTAAATAAAAATTAAAATGATGTATTTAATAATAAAAGTTAATGTATCTGGAAACATACTTTTTTCTTTCTTATGTGTAAAATATGGCAATACGTTTTTTGTTATATTTACTTTTCTTACATGTGGGTTTGATTTTCATGTTAAAAGATTCTACTACGTAGAAAAGTTTATTCTTTCATTTTATTCAATTTTTTAAATTTAAATATGGTTATAAATAATACTAGAATGCATAAACGTCAGTTTTGTGGCAATAGATTTCAAAAACTTTCGGAAAATAACTGTACTTCAACTCCAATTTCGTTATGTAATGTTAGGTCCTCAAAGTTGAAAAATGTCAGTTTCTCAACACCGGAAAAAAAGTTTGGTTCAGAATCCAAGATATGGATTGTGCTTCCATTTTACACTAAAATGTAAATCCTTTAACTTTTTCTTTGGATTTGCTTCTTCAAAAAAAAGTTGAAAATACCCCTGTAATAAACACCAGATTATTATATGGCATGCGGCAACTAGGCAAATGCTTTTCAGGTGCTTTTAAATTATGCTCAACATTAAATTTGCTTAGACTGACCTTATATGAATACAAAAGTCAGGAAGTTTTTCAAAGGGGTTTCTCATGAAAAGGACTGCATTTGAAATTGTAAAGGAAAAACAAATTCTTTTATCTCACATCATGAAATGTGGCGTTTCTATAGATGGTACATGGCAGCATAGAGATTATATGTCTATGAATGAATGCGTTGCTGCTTTTTCAGTCGATTGCGGAAAAGTACTAGACATAAAATTTATGTTATCGTACTATCCAACATTGTAACGCCTGCCCGTTCCGGGCTGCCTCTTGTGTCATAGCTAAATTCAATGATTAAACACTAAGACATAATACATCAATCAAAGAGACACTAGAACAATATTTACGGAATTTATTAACTTCTAATTAATAGAACAACAATTATTTATGCTCTCCCGGGGAAGGATTCTACTAAGCTAATTCAACCCACCAATAGTAGTCTAACAGTCTCTTACCACTAAGCCTTCCTCGAGTGCAACTCAGACTCTGGAACCAATGTAGCCCTCTGGAATAACCATACCTATAATCCAATCGCCTATTTCAACCTCTCTTTTCAACTCCTTCTTCAATCTCTCTTTCCTTCTCCTTCAGTTTTTTCCACTTCTCCTTCAGCCTCTCTTTTGCGACTTTCAGTCGGAGTTTATATATTCCTAACTCTCCCGTTTCACTTCATTTCTACCTGCTTTCTATCTACATATGCACGTTTCATTTTTGGTTGGGCAAAGGTTGTTTAGCAAAAGCAATCAATCTTAATTAAAAGTCCCCAAGATTAGTGAAGAGAAACCGCGAATAGATCAATGTCACAACATGTAAGAAACTTCAGGAAGTGCAAAGAAATATTGAATATTAATCGTTAGAAGCTGATGACATACGTCAGTGTAACCTCAAGAGATCTTCAAAAGTGGAAATTGTTGGGGTTTCGCGAATATTTCTTCTGTCAGAAAATAACCCGTGGACTTCAAAACACCAAATTGCAGGCAGGCGGTGATCTAACTAAAATGTTAAATGAGAGGGTAAGACATCTATGGAGCAAACAGTGTTGCGAAATACGAATGCTCGGTCATGTATAACAATGGTCTCACGTATGAGAAAATTGAAATATAAAACTAAAGACCTGTCAGGAAAAGGAAAATTAAAAAATAATTTTTTGATAGACTTTAAAATTATTATGGAATTGCTATACGCAGTAATTTTGGTAATTTAAATGCTATGCAGCGAAATGCAATTGCTACTTCTTATCACTGTTCATCAAGTGATAAGAAAACCAATGCATGTCCAACAAGGAAAGAAAGTTGGTGCTATTTTTAACGGGTGGTGGTGAATGGAATAAAATTTAGCACAAAATATGTTGATTTATCAAATGAGGATTTAAATAAAATTAAACTAGTATCTTTCGAATTCTGCAGCAAATTAATTTTGCGTAAATGCTTACATTAATTTGGCAAAGAATATCGAAAGAAATATTCATTTCACTCAGAACTGATAAATTTGGATCTTTTGATGCAGTTATTCAGTTTAATTAAGGGTTCAATAGCAGTTGAAAAGTTTGAAATAAGAAACTCGGTAATGTATTTATTTCGAGTTTACGGAAATCTGAGATTTCTCTTGCTCGATATGAGTAATATAACAGAAAAAGTCACAAAATAAAAGAAAAAGTCACAAAAATGTCGCCGAAGGTGACTGTTGAGTTCTCGTGTGGACGAGGAGTGAGGAAGGGAGGTTTCACTCCTCGGAGTTGGGGCAGGTAGTCATCGTCTAGGAGCTTGATAGTTGAGCGGGTGAAGTCGTCTGCTTCCTGATTTGTTGATCCTTGGGCTCCAAATGGAGGAAGTCAATGTAAGACTGTAGTTAAGACAGTTTAAGTTTTTTCCCCCTGGATGACTGTGGAAAGTTCAATTTTTAAAGAAGGATAATTTAAGTTTGAGTCGCTTCAAAGCGTTGATTCTAATTTGGATGCATTAAAATAATATTTATATTTTCCTGTATGAATTTGAAATTGATCTTTGATATTGATAGTTCAATTGTTACGGCTTGAAATGTCGTGGTGAAATGAAGATGCTAAATTAGCTATTCGGTGGGGGATAGGTTCTATTTGAAGTTCTTTGTGAAGATGAGTTATTTTGACGAAAATTGGTGCGTCTGCAGTATAGCGTATTATTTTATTTTGTTCAATCTGAAGAATTTAAGATTTGTTTTTGTGGAAAATCTCCAAATTTGGCTTGTATAAATAATGACAAGAAGCTTGTAGATTTTGTATATTAAAATCTTGTTGTTTAACGAAAGTTTCGATCTTCGAGTTTTTTGAACTGGAAAAATCGGATTTGTATTTTTTTCTTGATTGACAGAATGTGCGCACGGTAGGTGAGTTTTTTTTTATCGATGAGGAGGCCGAGCTGTTTAACCTGATTACACCAATTGATTCTTTTGTTGAAAATATGAAATTTTTCAAGTTTGTTTCTAAAATTTCGTTTTCTAAAGACTATTGCTTGATATTTGTCTTCTGTGTTAATGACAATTCTCCATTTTATAAACCAGAATAGGAGAATGAGGAAGGAGATTGAAATTTTATAATAAGAATATTGAAAATCCTTGGCGTTTTACTCTGCAGGGATATTAATATTTAGACAAATACAGAATTAACGAATCAATACGTAATGCAGACCCAAAGACAACGAAATACAGAAACAATTTAAGAACTCTCGAAAAGAAAACAACTTAGTGTTTTGGAAGATAAAGATGGTTAGCATTATAAATCTGTTGGATTTATTAATGAAGTTAGTGTTTTGTATGTAATCAAATTAGTTCAATGTTATTTCTGATGTTCTCTCAAAGTGAGATTTTTTTTACATATTTCATTACTGCCAAACACAATATCTTAAAATGTTATGCATCAATGAACCTGAAATTTTATATATATATATATATGTGCTTCAAATACTTATACATAGAATATAATATTCTTAAGATTTTATGTTGCATAGAAATTTTGTATGTTGTAACAAAGTGAAAATAACATAGATTTTTAAAGAAAATTTCAATATTTAGAAACTCGAAAGTCCATAACTTCATACTTAAGGATTAAATTATCAAAATATTAGTCTATTCACTAGATAATATTATATTCTTTATTGTTCAATAAACAAAATGTTAATATATTTGTTTTCTTTTCGTTTATCATGTTTTGTAAAATCCTGATTTTTGTCAATGAAAGTAAAGACTAGGAAGACTTTCCTTGTGTATTTTTCTGAATTTGAAGCGTTATAAAATGACAAAATATGAGTTTGTAGGCAAAGTTAAGGTTATCTCAAAATATTTCTCCGAAGATGCATTGTTACCTTAAGGGAATGATGCTAATTTGCCAATAAATATGATATTGGTTTTTGCAACCAAGAAAAACAAATGAAGAGAAAATTACATTGCATTCTTTTTTCACCTCTGAACTTTCTTTTTGTTAATTGATTTGTTCATCATTAAAATAATTTTATTTAATTTATTAAGTTTATTTTGTTTTGAAATTGTGTGTTTGATTATGATAGCCATATATCCTGATACACTTTTTCAGAAATTTTCTAGTCAAAATTTAAATCAAATTTTCAGTTTCAAATTTATTTTTAGAAAATATACAATGGATGAGGAAAAATTAAATGATTATGATTTTATTGGTGTCTTGAATCATTAAGAGGACAAAACTAGTTTTACTTTGATTTGTAAGCCCTTGAGTTTTTATTGTTATAATTCCAGAACATCTGTGATTTCAGCACGCAGAACTTTCAGAGACGCGTTGGAAAGGAATTATATGTAATGCAATTATTATTAGCTGATATGAGATTAAATAGGAAAGAGAAGAATATTTCTATGAGAAACAAATAAAGATTAGAAATTTATATTAAAAGAATGAGAATCATTTCATGTGATATTTTTAAAGAAATGTGCATAATGGGATTCTTATTTCATTTCATTTGTGATTGAAAATTAAGTACTAGTAATTGTTTCGGCAGAGAAATTTCTGTAAATTTGGCTCAACTCTCTGACTCAAATATAATATAAATAATCCCTTTTAGGTGAGTAAAATGGATAGACCATAATTATTTTAGACTATTTTAAAATGTTTATTGATAGAATATCAAATAAATTGTTAACACTTTTAATAATATTAATTGTGTTATTACATTAGTGTCTATATCTTAATATATTCAATGTGTATTTCATCTAGGACTGAAATTTTCATGTAATGCTATAAGAACTTATCTAAAATTGCGAAAGAGCAGATTTATTTGTCGCCAATATTCCATTAGTAATTGTATAATATCATGTATTTTTCTTCAATTGTATTACTATTTAATTTGGTAAATCGTTAATATTTTTCAGTACTCATAATAAATAGAAAATTAATATGCTAGAAATAATTCAAATCTAATAATACGAAAGTACAAGAGACGAGTAGCTCACGTCGTGGATGGTAGATTTACGTCTAATGTACATTGTTGTTCCTTTACTATCGGATATTTTACAAATATTATAATTTTGATCATTATTATTGCTGTTGATGGAATCATATGTTTTATAATATAATGGAATTTTACATCAGGATAGTTTCTGTAATTGTGAAACACTCGCATGTTAATCCTCCTTAAAATTGAGGAGTAAGGCGTAGATCTAAGGATAATTAATTATAAGCTAACCAAATTCTACTTCCCATTTAATTTATATGTCTATTACATTTATTTTACGCGTTAACCTTGAGTGAAACCCTAAAATACAGAATGTTGAATTAGCAATAATTATAATAGTTAACTATACAAACAAACTCGAAATTAATTCAACTCTCGTCAGTGTACACATCTGCTGGTGAACCTACGATTTTAAGTTCAATCAAATCATGAAATAATAAATAATTTAACACCTGAAAATACACATCTTTCTTGCGAACCGTCATATATATATATCACTGGTGTTCAAAATTAAGAAAATTTTAATGAAATTTGGTGTGTACATAAGGTTGATTTAGCACAAAAAAAAATAACCATTCAACAGTTATACCACACACACGCATGATCGTGCGTAACACTCATCTGAGTCACAGGGTATGATACAGCGCCGTTGCTGAATAGAACAAAAAAAAAATCGGTTAATAGGGAATATGGATATAAATATATAATACTCGCAACGTGATTTCATGTTGGAAATAGGGGAGTTAATGAGTTCTTGTGGCAATTGGTCCCAATCGTTCAGCAACGTTATTTTCAGGTTTTGGATGGTTCTCGGAAGTGGCTTGAGAATTGCGATTGCCCTTCCCAGAGTGTTCCAGGCATGCTCTATAGGATTGAAGTCTGGAGATCTGGCTAGTCAATCCATACGGCGAATATCCTCAATTTCCAGAAATTTGTTGACCAGCTGAGCTCTATGTGACATCGTGTTGTCATCCATTAAAAGGAAATCAGTACCAATTGCACCCCTGTAAAGGCGGATATAGAATTCCAAGACCTCTTCTCTATACTTCTCAAGAGTCTCAGTGCCTCTTTCAAAGACATGGAGGTATGTGAGTCCATTCAAAATAATGCCTGCCCAGACTATCAAAGCTCCACTTGCCGTAATGGTTAAATTCATGGACATTGGAGGGCAGGTAGGTTCTCTCCATATGAAACTACGGCGGAAATCACCAGTTAGGCCGAACCGGGACTCATCAGTGAAGAGAACGGTCATCCATTGATTCATGCTCCAATCTGTATAACCTCTGAGCCATTTTAAGCGGACTCTCCTGTTCACAGGACTGAGCGGATCGCCAAAAACATCTGCTTGGAAATAGCCCTCTCTCACGAAGTCTTCTGGAATCAGTCACCTTTGAAACTCAGGTTATTGTGACCGCATACAACTCATGAGAGACATGAGAAACTGTGACATCCATTTTACTCTTCGCTGTAATGGATAAATGGCGATCTTCTCTAGCCGTCGTGACTCTTGGACGACCCCAGGCTTTCTCTTGACGGATCTGGTATCCTTAAACTGTTTCCATAAGTTGGACACGACGCTGGGCGTTAAATCGAATTCTCTGCAAATCCGGATTTGAAACTGGCCTGCTTCTAGCTTACTAACAATTTGCCACCTCATTCCCTCAACTAAACGTTCATAGTTACCCAATTACAATGTTTGAATTTTAATTTAAGCGATTGCTGCAAAAAAAAAAAAAAAATAATGGAGAAATGCGCTAGCGAACGAAATACGGATTTTGGCACGTGCGCTTATAAATCCTGTTTTTCGTCTAGTTCCGTCTCCATATACGTATACGTTTATGTATTCAACTTTCAAGATTTGCATCTTTGTTTCGAAACAGTATTTTTACATATCGTTCATTTCTTTTCATGAAATTTGACAAAATAGGCAAATATAGGTAGGGGTTACAGGAAGTAAAAAGCTTTTCACAAAATGATGAACCGAAGTTAAAAAAAACTGTTTAATGTTCACAATAATTGGATACACCCTGATGTATTACATGTACTGCATTACTCTTTTCGGGTAGTAACAGCATAAATGTTCACTCATCTACCTTATCACAATTATTAGTGTAAAGTTTTTTTTCCTTGCCACTGCGCGATCGAATACCTTGTTCTCGAATCCATGCGCAGAAGCAAGAGCCTGAGCTGGTCGCCTCTGACAGCAGCGCCATCAGGTGGTCGGCCCTCTCTACATAATTCTATGTTCTCGTTTCCATCTAAAGAGAAATTAAAACTAGCGGTCTAGGCTTCTACAATTTTTCCAAAACAGCTTTTAATTTGTATGGATCCCATGGATGTTTTTCCATGAAATAGAGTTTCATTTAAAATTATTTGTTCACTACCAGAATTTTTAAAGTATTTTATTTTCTTCCCATCTATAAGCAAATCAATATATTCTAACTGGTTTCTCACAGTGTTGACAGACATGCCTTTTAATCCGGATGAAGTGTTCATTAATAAATTTCGGGTTTTTTTTGGATGCGTTTCGGGCAGTTACGAGCAAAATGAAATTGATCTCCTTCCACCCCCCCCCACGCATAATAAATTCGTTCGGGTCTATTATTTTAATTGATGTGACTGCATATAGATTCTTTAGAACTGAATTGCATTCTCTTAGGCTGATGTTTATCAATACTAAATTGTTTGTTCTCCGCGTTTTCAATTTTCGTGTTATGAGTTTTGCTTAAGGATTTTCCCCGAGATGAAAAAAAATAAATCACATTCTAATTCATTCATAAATCACAACTAATTCATTCATAAATCACAACTAATTCATTCATAAATCACAACTAATTCATTAGACTTGAAACAATTTTGGCCTTCTAGAATGCTAATATGATCTCTTTTTCAAAAGTCTGGTGTTTCATACAATTTATCGGAAACAATAAGATCACATATTTTTTTAAAATCATCAACTTCTCTTAGACGATACTAATAATTAAAATCTGTAATCAAACGCAAAACAAATTGAACATGCGATTCGTTTGAATATCTCTGCGCATTTTTAAAATTACTCAAGCTTCGCGAGGTGTCAATTGAAATTATTTTAACAATAATGCTTCTTATTTATCATAATCAGCAATTTCTTGTTCTGTAGCATAAGTTAAAATATTATTACATTTATCTTCTAAAATATTTATTAGTACTTCCGATTTCAAGTGAGTCGGTACATTTTTAGTGCTAAACGCTATTTGAAGCGACTGAAAAAAAAAATGTGAGCCCTCAGTTCTCATGTTTTTAATTCAGTTTTTGAGATTGTTAGCTGCGCATTAAGAGTCCGTAGAGACATTATTTACATTTTCCCTAGTGGTTTGTAATCTTAATTTTTCCAGTTCTAACTCTTTCTCTAATTGAGTTAAACTAACTTGTTTATATTCTAATTTTGACTGTTCCTCGTCTGTTATAGATTTTGATCCTCCGCGATCGATTTTAATATTCCTTGGACAAACTCAGGCTCCGTTTTGAAGATATCTTATATGAGAGTTTTGATTTAAATCATTCTTGCATCTATTGGATCTGTTTGTCCTAGCTCATGCGCATTGAATTTGAACTCGGGTATCTTAATGTTATACAAAATTCACATCTTAGCGGTTTAAAATACAAATGCTAAAAACTGCACAGCATCTTTCGAATTCTGCCAGTCCTTCCGTATCCAGTTCGTATGCACAAGGTAATCCGATATCGCATTCGTAATCCGATTCAACATTTGATGTTGGAAATACTGTCATTTCGTTGATCTTTTGAAATATTATGTAAAAATATTATTTATAGCAAATTTTCTATAAACACATCTTTAAAAGGATACCTGTAATATATATTTCCGTATGATGATTTCCTCTTCGATACTTGATTTAAATGTTTCTGTTGAGTAAGTATCTTAATAAAGAAAGAACTGCTTTTAATTTATGAATATAAAAATAAATGCTTCCTTAGAGACATTTTTGAGAAATACATGGTATATTAAAAAACAGTAGAGTACATTTCATATATTATATACTCTTCGGATAATTTTCTAGAATTAAGTTTTCTATCTTTTTTCACTTAGGGTAAGATTGCATTTTGCTATGGGAATCTTAGAAATATATTAAAAATATTAGTAAATTTTTAAACATATGAGGAGAAGATATAAAAACTAAATGGGGCACTAAATTTTGTAGTTCACGAGAAAATTAATTTTAAGTATATTTGTTTTGTGACGTTACGTTTACAACAAATGTTAACAAAAGTAAATCCTTTCTTTAATAGTTTTATATGTCTATCCTTACAAAATAACAATTTCTATTCCTTTGCAAGGATAAATTTTAAAATTTAATTTATCTATTTTTTTCTAGATTTAAAAATTAGTTAGTTATATTCATGAACAGAAAAGTATTTTGAATGATAGGAATATTAACTTAGATGAACGTTTAAGAGGCTTTCTATTTAGAGCTTGTGATATGCTTTGAAATGGTTTAAAATTATCTTTTATAATGAAACAAATTTTGAAAATCATTTTAATATATAAAAGTTAGAGTGGTTATGAAATTCAACTATGCAAATATAGTTAAAATTAACTTTAGAAAATTTAAAGAAATATTTATTTCCATTTTATATTTACAAATGAAAAGTATCGCTGCCATTAACATAAAATTCTCTGAATGAAATATATAGTTAGCTATTTAGAATCATTAGAAGGTACTATTGAAAACTCTTTTAAAATTAGAAATGGTATCAAAGGTTAGATAATATTTCATACTGAGTCATTCAAATTTATTTAAAAGTAATTTGAAAAGTTTGAAACATTTTTAATTTCTTTTTATTTTAAAAGATAAAAAGCATCTTTGTTATTTATATAAAATTCTTTAAATAAAGTATTTAACTATTCAGAACTTTTAATGTGTACTGTTGAAAAACTCTTTTGAAACTAAGAAACGGTCTCTCTTTAATAAATATGGTATCAATAAATAATATATTTCTCTTTGACCTTTTCTATTGAAACTGATTACTTTTTCATATTTTAGCTTTTTGTACCTTAACTGGCTCTTTTATTTTAGACATATTTCTTTTTGATAATTTTGATTTAAAGACACACATATGATTTAACTGCAATTTTAAATGAAACATCGTTATTTATTATATTTCCTGAGGTATTTACTGCATTTGGTAAACACGGGTGACGTGCAACCGTGATGCTCTAATCTTCTTTCTCCATATTTTTAAGTACTTCTTGCCAACCAATTTTTATCCTTTTTCTATCTTTTCAATCGTCTAGATCATAGTTACACCTTGTTTGGTGCATTTGTATCTAGCTCTTGAAATATTAAACATCCCCATCAGTCACTCACTAAATTAAACTATAAATTACTTGAAATATGAGAGAATTCTTTAAAAGTAATAATCCTTAAATTTAAATTGTATATTGGTATAGTTATTGATTATATAATTTTCAGATATCTTATCCATCATTTCTTCATTAGAAATCGAAATTACTATTGCACAGTCGCATAATGTAACTAAAAAATAGCGAAATAAAATAAAAATAAAAGCATATTTTAAAATTGTTATTCGTAATATAATATAGTAATGTTTAGTTTTTTAAAAAAAAGTAAAGGTATAAGAATATTTTCTTTAAGTTAAAGTAAGCTAAAATCTACATGGGATGTAAATTGAATGAAGGTTGCAAATTAAATCTAGAAATATAAGGATGGGATGAGAGATGACACACTATAATTTATTCTTGCATTAATAAACATTCAGAGAGAGATGTTATTTCTTTCTTCAAAGAATTTTTACATAATTTCTGTAGATATGGAACTCTGAATAATGTCTCATGTGCTAATTTAGAAGATAAGAAATCATCGTTATTAAAATTTCATTCTTGTATAATTCTTCGTATAAATTTGAGGATTTTACGTAGTAGGATTAGTGATTTTTATAATTATTATTTTAAGATACAATTTGAACTTTTCATTTCTTTAATTTATATCCTATTGAAATTTTTTTAAGAGCTAATACAGTAAGTGCAGTAATTTCGGCTCTTGACCGATATCTCATGATTAGTCTATTTCCTAATACAGCTATGATATGACGTTTGGTTGCCTCCTCTATAGTGGTAGAGGAGGCAACCAAATAACCTCTACATTGGCTGCCTCATTATTTAATTAGAATATTACACTAGTGGATATTGAATTGAGGATTTTATGGAATTTAATGAAGTATTACAAATGTGTATAGAATCACGACATGAAGAAACTATATTGAGAATTAAATTATTCTAGTCATATTTATTTCTGTTATATATAATCATTAATATGAACTATACTCATTACGAGCTCAAATGTGTATTCATTTTATCTCTGCAACCATTGAATCAATAAGCGTTTGAAAGTTTTTTCTCTCGGAGTATGCTTCACGATACCTCCATGACATGTATAGTCAATTCATCTACGGGTTATGCGAATTTAGACATCAATTCATGACATTCCAGATGTGCTTTTTTGGAGACAAGTCTGGAGGGCGAGTGTTGTGATAAATGTCTTATCATAGCTGCAGTTTGAGGATGGGCATTAACCTGGATAATAGTTAAAATATATCATTTTGGATGGTCGCCATGAAGTGCATGACTGCAGGTTACCCACCTTATTCATTGAGCTTCATTTAGCATTCGAGCATTCATTGAGCCATTAACAACCATCTGATCAGTCCTGCTGTCATAAAGGAATGCCCCAGATATCATTAATCTAGAATTTAGGTGTTAACCCGAGTGGCATTCCGAAGTCACAACAGGTTCTCTTTCCGCATACCAATGACGAGTACAATGCAGATTATCACTCTGTCCTTAACAGAATCAAGGCTCGTCGCTTAACACAATTGTACGTTAGTAATATGGCCAGTTGTTCCTAGCGGTACACAAGGCTAGCCTTTGTTGAATATGAAATAGGGACAATGGGATACATGATGGGGGAGGGGGAAGAGGAGTTCCTTTAAATTACATTTGAGCGACTAGCAATATGTTTACGATTGTGCGTGAAGTGACTCTGCCTATGATTGCAGCTTTGATTTACGCTGTAGTTTATTACCAGTCAAACATTGTGTCTATGGCTTCTTCCCATGGCATTTTCCTTCTTTGTTGACTTATACTAGACCTTCTAGCACTGAAATTTTCTCAATTCCTCTGTGTAACTAATTTTTAAACCAGTATAGCATTGCGACCAGTTTTAGAGATTTCACAGTAGGAACCACGTATTTCAGATACACTAAGCATCCGATCCCTCCGGAATACGGAAATCTTCCAATATAACCTGACATACCTTTCATGAAATAATTCTATGGAATAGTAAAAAGCTATGTTAAAAAGCATAGTTAACGAATTGTAAAAAGAAAAAAAAAAAAAAACAGTAACGTTTGGTTAACGTTTACAGTAAAGTTCCTTATGTTTGTTAGAATATCACAAGGTTTAAAGCCAAATTATGATCACGCAATACCATCCGTATATAGATAATTTGTTCCCAACTTTATTCAATTTCTGAAACTTTTTCAGAGTGTAATATTACCTATTAAGTAAACGCATAATACTACATTAATCAAAAATAAAGTACACTAAAAATATATATTCCTTTACAATAGTTTATTTTTATTATTTCAAATAATAAAAGTCATTTAAATCATAAAACTTAGTACTTGTTGCACATACATTTTCTATGCAAATTAAGCTATGTATATCGAGCCAGAAGCAACACGATGGCTATTGGCGATGGACCGCGTAATTTTCAACCTCGGTCAAGTGACGAGGACAACATCTGAGCTGGCACCCCTCCCCTAACTTCAACATCACTGTAACAGGAGAACTTTGAGCTTATACAAATTTAGCATGTATTAGCCCCTGATACACGGCAGGTTATTCGTGGTATCTTGTGAAAGTATATGAGATCTGTAATATCTCCGATTATTGAATTTTTGCGTTGAAGGAAATTGACCAGTCCTCTACAAAATCACAAGACACAAAATTGTTTTAATTGAAATTATTATTTTAGCTATTGGCTCCACTCTATGTGTACAGAAAGGGAAACAACTCCTGGAAAGACGTGGCATTCGGTACAAGTGCATTTTTGGTTATCAAGAGATCGCATTTCTGTAATGTAAAGTCTTGAAAGTAAGCTCAAAGTTCATGTGAAGTAAGAATGTCGCCCGATCTTTTTCATAGGCCACAAATATCAATTTCGCTGGAATATAAGGGAACCGTAAACGAACGTATTGATTAAGTGTGGTTACCACATATTGATTGTATAGAGTACTGACCACAATACAAATAATATTATAAAGTAAAAAAGTCATTATTGAACGCACTACATAAAATATTTATAAAATGTTCAAACTTTTATTTCCGATTCAGAATATTTCAATGAAGTGAAATTTTATTACAAAAAACATATCGATAGCGAATATCTCATTTCATGTTCAAAAAACAAAATTCAAGGGAAAGTATAAGAGTTCAGTAATAATTCTTTTTTATAAGACTTTGATCGATTAGTTATTTATGTAAAGAAGTATGTTTTTGTGAAGAATAGAACAGTACTATGTAGTAAAATGGGAGCTTGCTTATTAATTAAAGGTTCAATTCACATGGCAGATATATGATATTCAGAAAACCAGATTCCTAAACAAGAGAATGTGGAATTCTGGTAAACACTGTGTGTTTTGTGTTTGAATAATTATCAAGAAGAAACAAATCAGTTTTGTACAAAATAATTCCAATTCATATGTGGCTTTTTTGTGTATTAAACATATTATTCACTTTTTAAAAAAGAAATTGAAGTTAGGTTGATGAGAGAGCATGGCATAATTATTTATTTATTTCTATTTTCTATGTTTATTTGTATATTCTATGTTATTATAGTTTCCATTGTGATAGATGTAAAATAAATGTATGCAAGTTTTGATATGTCTTAAATTACTGAATCATACAATTTTGCATCACTAATTATTAATTGCATTACAAAAATTATAATAAAGTTTTTAAAGCAGTAAATTATAAAACATTTTTAAGAAGTACTAAAGAAATATTTTACTCATTACTGAAGATCACATATACTAATTATGATTTTTACAGTCACAAATTTCAAAATTTTTCAACAAAAATTATCTTACTAAAGATATTGCAAAGATAATTGAGTGAACGCGAAATATTTGTTTTTACAGAAGACAAGCATGTGTCTTTCTTTAGTCTTCATTTTTCTGTATAACAAGAACATTATGTTGTCGACAAGCATCTTTAGTAAAGATTTATTTGGACAACCATGAGTCATCTATTCCTGGAAATCGCTCTAACCCCGTCCACCAACTAACAAAAGCCACCTTCTTTTGAAAGATTTAATAAAGCTTGAATGCGCAGTTCACAATGCGCCGATTTTTTTCCCAAAACTGACGCGACTGAAGCAAATTTATGCTTCCGAAGTCTTTTATTCGTTCGAAAGGTTAGGAAATAGGTTTTGTTGTATTGTTGAACAGAGCAAAAAAACTCGAATGTCAAATTTCTAAGCGCACAAGAAGGATTATCATAAATTTTCAACGATTCGCTGAATGTTTGTGCAAGTATTAGAGAGACATTGATATGCAAAGCATATTTACATTTTCAGTCTTTATTTAAGCTTAGGTTAAAAGATTGTGTAGTTTTTACTATTTGCTCATTTAAACATGTTTTAAAATGGGAATAAGGAAACTTAATATTATGTGCATATTTTGAACAGATGTATGCTATGAAAAATAACATTGTATATAGATAAATTTTAATTAATTTTAATTTAATTAGTAATAGGTAGTCAGATTATTTCATACCGATTAAAACTTTCAATCATTTAATATCAATTTAAACAAAAAGTGTTCATATTTTCATAATCAATTACGTATATCGACTAGGCTTTCTTAAAGACAGTCATGAGCTTATTATTAAGAGAAGAATTGAAAATTTGGTGTGCAAACAGTGAAAATATTGATAAAAAATTAGAAATTGAAGAATTTAAATTATGTTTAAATTAGCCCTATTTGAACTTAAAGCTACTAGGTAAAAGTTATATATTATAGGGTAATATAATATTCTTTTATATAGAGGATATATTTATACATGATAGGGTATAAAAATAATAACAATGAAGGTTTCTCTACATTTCTTCGTTTCTGCTTTTGAAAAATAGGTTTCAATAATTATTTCTGCAAGAATTAAAATTTACAATTTTTGTAAATAGCAACGTTTGATTTAAAAACTTCTTAAATTTTAAATCATATTAATTTTATTACTGTTATCGAGCCCTTCATTAGTTAAATAATAAAAATATTTTGAAAAAATGCATTGATAAACATTTTTAATCGTGTATTTATAGGAAATTTGTAAAAGTCCATTTACACATTTCTTTTATTCAGATTCTGGAAAGATTTCAGTGGATGAGATATAAATACAATGAATAAAATTTAATATTATATAACTATAAGGAAAATTGATATTCATTTCAATTTAAATGCTTTGAGAATTTTCATTGGTCAATTTTTAATTCCATCTATAAAAAGAAAAAAAAAACCAATAATATGTACAAAAAATGTGGAAAAATTACACTATTTTCTTTTTGAATAATACGGTGTTCGTGTATAATGCGATAAAATAAGAAGTGCAAAAACCGTTTAGATGAAATATTTCTCCCTGCAGACGTAACATAATTTATAATATATGTTTGGGTTTGCAGATATTACTGTTTTTCTTTTTCATTATTTATCGAAAAAACATAAAATATGTTTTGATACTTTATGAAAAAACTGTTTCATACTTTCATTTTTCTATTATTAAGAAATTATATCCATATATGCGAAAAATAATTTAAATAAATGAAATATAAGAAATAAAATAATCAAAAATCACGAAACTTCGTATGATAAGTTTATTGTATAACTAATAAACTCGATCTTTTTTTTAGAGATAAGTAAATATTTAATTTTAACTTTTGAAAATGTTCCTAAATATTTACATAACGATTTTTAAAATAAGATCTCCTTTAAAAGAAAAAAAAATTAAATGTAGTAATTATTTTGAAATGAAACGCTTTTCTTTCCTTTTTAGAAATTTATTCATTTACGAACTTAGGAATGCCTAGGAAATTAACAGTATATACCTGATTAAATTCAAAGACCAAAATTGTCTGGAGCAATACAATTCAATTCATGAGGTGTATTAAGAAAAATTATTACATTATAAGGAATCACATTCGAACTAAATTGAAATACTCACTATTAAATTATAATTATTAAAGTATTTTGTGTCTGAATTACAATCGATTTCAAAAGTAATTCTTTATTTTTTTTAAATATAGGCGCATTTAACAAGCAAGAAAACAGTTTTCAGTAGGATTTTTTAAAACTTTAATTTATATTACCATTGATTATTTTTTCGGCATTGTTTTAATGGAAACATAAGAATCTGCACGGATAATGCTTATACATTGACTATTTATTAATGAAGAAAATCTCTTTCTGGTAAAATCTACTTAGGCAAAAGAGTAATTTCACTAAATTATGTATGTTTATAGTTTTTAAGAAATATTAAATAAATTGCTTATCCGCACAACTAACAGCAGTTTTAGTTATAGGATTATTATTTTAAATAATGAAGAATAACTAACAAACTCTTACATTTATATTAATTTTTCTATTCAGAAGAACTAATTAAATTTATCGTTTGCTTCTATTTTAATTATATTTAGTTTAAATGCATTAAATTTAATAATTTATCCTTCCCTTTAATTTTAATATCGGAAAAGTTTACAACTGTCCATTTCTTGATATTTCATCATTTATTTTAATTTCTGTATTTAATTGAGTCACTTAATAATAGATATTAAAAAAGCACACCTTGGGTGGCTAAACCTGTTCTTTTCAAAACTTTGCATAGAACTTATTTATTATTATTTTGAAAATGAGATTTTGTAATGAACGCAATTTTTCTAAACTACGATAATCGTATTCCGTGTCATTATATTCAAAGAAAATAATTATTAAATGTTTCTGAATTAGAAACAGTATGCTAAATGGTAAAACTATTATAATCAGATAAACTAATGTTATTTATTAGAAATTTTTCAATTCTAAATAGGGATCAGAGCTTTGATTTTGTTCTTTCATTTTAGGGAAAACAGTCGTAATTAAGAGTTATATCTGCTTTTAAACTTTTCAAAAATAAAATTTATAAGCGCTATTAATTAGCCTTATGTTTATTATAATATCTTCATATTGAATGAAAAACAAAATGTCTTATTAAATTCATTTGCAAAATTATTTACTGTTATTTTTGAGGCACACTTATATCATTTAGAGTATAATGAAGTAAGTAATGATTTATTTTCTTAAGTTACATTTTCAGTTAATATGAAAAAAAAACATGAATTGAAAAAAATTGGCATTATAGTACTATTTCAATTGCTTACAAATAACACTCTTATTTAAATCCTTACATTAGGTAGTAAATTAAGCTTTAGAATTAAAAATATTCAACAGATATTTTTTCAAATATTAAAGACACATACCTATTATTTTTCTGTTAAAGTTATATTTATATATATTTAAAAGAAACTATTTAAATTACATCAAATTCTTATAATTTTGTATTATTTTTTGTGAATTTCTATAGGCGGCAATAATTAATTTATTTTATGTTTTGTTATTATTATAGCATTCTCACAATTAACCAATAACTGATTGCAACGATTAATAATTATAATTTTTAAATTTATTAAACTTTAAATTCCTATCAAAACGGGCTTAAATCTGCAATATATACATTATAAAAACTAGATAAGTAATAAATTTAAAAAGGCAGCTTGTTTAGTTATTAACTATGTTTCAATTCACAAACATGAATGGAATTCATAATTAAACATCACAAGAAATGTGATTCAAAATTATGTTCAGTACAGTTACAAGATCAGTGTCATTCAATAGTATGCGCATTTGAAATTTTCGTGTTTAAGTATACTTAATGAAAATATTAATAAACGTTTGTATTCTAAAGCTTTTATTAAATTATTTTTCAAATATTTATGTATTAAGCCAGTGAATCTCACATTTAAAAAATAAATAATTAATAATAATGGTTAAAATATACAACAATTTTCCTTTTTAAGAAACTAATTTTTGCATTAAGTACTAAAAACCCGAGAAATATTTAAATTGAATAAAAGACTTATACATACTTTTAGATTTCTAGCCAAATGATTATAATTTTATCAACAAATTGTGTATATTTTTTCTAAGTATACTGGTTTCTAAAGGAAAGTATGTAAAAATCTGAAATATTAAATAGATACGTAAAGGCTGAAAAACATTAACCTGAAGAAAAATTATTTGATTGACCCTCTAACAATTTGTCGAATTTGAATGAAAATTGGTGAACCAAAAGTCTGAACTTCTTCTTGGACGGTGTTCGAAGCGAAAATATATGTACAATAAACAAAATATCTTTTAAAATTGTAATAAATTCGGTGACTGATATGTATAAAGAAGATGAAACAAATAAATATTCCAATGCTTGTAAATATTTTATTCCAATTATTTAAATTTCAAATGTCTGGCAATAATTTTCTGTTTCATCTCAGGCAATAACTTTCAAATTCTGAAATTAATATAACTGAGAATTTCTCCCATAAATCCCATATAACCAATCTTTTAAAAGATTTTTCTGGTTAAATATGTACTCTAATTTTTGGCTTGAAAACAGGCAAAATATTCAAACAAAACATTTATATGTTGCTTTATTGATGACTGAGTAACAGATTAATTGGTAATCTTAATTTTCAGTAAAGAGTTAAATGGTTTCAGTTTAAGATGTAAGATGAAGTATTTTATGAAATTTATGGAAGCTTAGAAGCCATTAAATAAAGCTTGAATATAAAATACGTAAAGGCAATAATTAATCATTTGTAATTCTATCTATATACTTAAACATGAATTCATGATAGAATTTCTTTGGTAAGTGAAAGTAAATATTAAGAAAAAATATTTAAAAGTCATATTTTGCCGTAAATAATAGTATAATATAATAATACTAAATTGTTTTAAATTGCCATGATCAAATAATTTATGTTTCAGCACTTATATTCATAATAATTTACGAACTAATGTATAAATGGGTAAATAAAAAAATAATGTTACACTTTTAAAATATAACAAACGTTAGTATTTTACTCTTGGAAAAAGAAACAAGTAGAAAACGAATATGCAAAAATATTTATAATAAAAGATGGCAAGAAACTGACTGTTATGCCTAAAATCATTCTAGATCTGCAGACAGAACTCTGATATATTGTTTCCCCATGGGAAGTCATGTCTAACAGTATCATTGTTCTCAATATTTCTTCCACCATCAATTGTGTTAAAGCATTCCAATCCATATTGCTCCATTATTCTTGGAATATTTTCCATAGACCGTTTACTGTCTTAGTTTGAAATATGGAAATCGAATTCCTGAGGATTCAAAGACAGGATAATCCTTTCCGCAGATAACAAAATAACTCTATAGGGAATTTTACCGTCTGTAGATGATGCATCATTTTAATGTCAGTATCTATTTTTTGTCTTACACAAAGGTTTAGTTTATTTATAAATATTCTACATGATATCTTAGCATTATGAATATAAGATATTGTTGTCTTATGATTTAAAATGTTCTGTTAATATAAAATTTAGGAAATTAAAACTAGCAACTGAATATAACTGAAGTAAAACTTATGTTAATAGGATTTGATTCATTGATACGTGAGTAAGATATATATTTTTAGAGTAATTATTTATTATCAGAGTGAATATTCTAAAAGTGTGTTTGTTTATTTTTTCTCTGAATAAATGTTTTCTGTATTTTAAATACTTTTTTTTTAAATTAAAAAGAAAAAAATTATAAGATACTAACTGTTTTCTCAAAAAGATATATTATCATACGTTTTCAATTCAACGCTTTTCAAAAGAATCTTATCATTAGTAATAAATATTTCTCACGTTGAAAAAAATTAAGATAGTTTCATCTGTAGAAATTTCATGCACATTTTGGAATAGTAAGTATCATTACATTTATGTATCTGAAATGAATAAAAGGAATTATATTTAAAGTAGCATATAATCATCGTAATAAATAAAGCACTTATAGTAGTGAAAAAACATAATGTTTTATTAAATATTTAAAAAAATTCAACATATATGTAGAAAAGTTTACAAATAAATGTAATTTTACTAATAATACACGCTTAGTTCGTATACATAATTTTCTTCAATTAAATCTATACAAGAAAGAACAATTTTGACAGTGATTTAAAACGGTTTATTAAATTTTGATGAAAGTCGAATTTCAGACTGAGAACAGTTTTCGAAAATTAGTTTTGAGTGCAAATATCATATAATATATACATGTAAATAAGAAAAAAAAAATGGTTATTTTAACTATAAAGTAATGAATGTTTCTAAAGTAACGTGCTGTTAAAATAATTCATTTTCTTTGTATCGGAGCTTACAGAAACCATCCGTGTTACCTATTTTGTCTTAAATATCAACATGAACCATTTAAAAAAAGATTCAGATAATCAGGGGAGACTTACTGTTTTGCTTCCTCGACTACATAAGAAAAGACGAGTTGCTTACTATCGCACAAATAAAATCTAGCTCTAAAACACTAGTAATAGCTTATGATTAAGTATAACCACGCAAAATATTCTGTTAACATATTTAAATGATTTAAATTAAATATTTTATTATTTTCCTTTAAAAAAAGTTGCAACATAGAATTCGATTTACATTGCTTTTTAAATCATATATAACATTTTATAAGTAAGAGTTCTTGATAAATTTTAAAAGTATAAAGTTAGTTAGAAATGATAATTAATATGATATTTATCGGCGAGTTTTAGTAACTTAGTCAATGTCTGGATCTATCGAAGTGGTTGTTCAATTCTCAAGGAATTTACAAGTTCATCTGATATTTTGGTTTTAGTGTTACTCTCTTAGAATACTCAGTCTTGGGAATAGTTGCTCATAAATCTACGAGTTTTTTAACAATGTTGACATGAATAAAAAAAGATTGTGCAGTGAAGAGTATTTGTTTTTCCGCAGATGTATAACAGCCTAACACTGAAATTTTATAAAAATTTTCTTTAAGTTAGATACAAGATAGAAATTCTATGAACTCTATGAAAATTTACTGACAGTATATAAATATCTACTATAAATGGAAACACAAAAATAAAATAAAATTGCGTTTGTTTATTTTTTTGGAATTCCCGAAATCTATTTTCAAATTCGTGCATCAAATCGCACAGTAGGGCTATTCGTTTCCCCCTAATTTTAGATTAATGTTCTGTCAACTGCTTAAAATGCTAATAAAATGTTTATATTTATTTAAATTTAAAATATTTTCTCTTTTATTTGGACGCATCAATGGTTTCAAACATTTCGCCCATTAGTTGATTTTTTGAAAACGCATGTTTAAGTAATTTAAATTGGCACTGAAATTTACCAAAAATACTACATTTGTAAATCACTTGACATCATACAGTTCTGGTACATATTTTGCTTTTGATATCATGAGCGATTGGATATCATTAAATATGTCATAAAATAATTTAAACAATTATCTTGGACTATGCCAACTCATTCTGTAAGCTTATGATATCGTCAAACACATCATCCAAACATTTAAGAAATTCCTGGAACTGACAATGATTCAATAATTAGACCCTTATAATAGTAATAATTACGATGACAATTTTCATAAAATAGTCAATTTTTAAAGCATTTTAGCATAAATTTCATTGTGTATTATGAAATGGTACTTCATCAAACTACAGTTTCCTTCAACAATGATAAAAAATTCTATTAGATTTCCAGCCCCTCTTTTTTACCTATCACAGCTGGAGTACCTTGCGTAAAGACAACAAATTTGTAGGCAAGAGACAAATAACTTGATTTAACATTTTTTTCACTGCTTCATAAACATACCTTGATGTTGACACGCCTTTCAGTGGATGGTAGTGAAGAAGCTCTTTATAACGATACATTGGAGAATCACCATTAATACTTTAAACAAAAATTGCTAATTGAGATGTATCAATAGCATTAATATTCTCAATCATTTACGAGCAATTTAATCTTAAGCTACAAGTTATACTTTTTAAATTTTTTTCAACAAATTTTCGAAATTCGCTAATACTCCTGGTAATAGTTTGATAAAACAAAGCAATTTTGGAAATGTCATCAATGGATGTAATCAGAAATGTATCAGGTAACTATATCTGCCCCGATTTGAATGCATTATAAATAAATTTACCATCTGAAAGTAATTTTGATTTTTTTTTTGAGATTTAACTTGTGACTTCATATAACAATCCTTAAAGAAATATTCTGCCAGAACTTTCCAACAAAAATTATCATTTGACCTTTTTTCATTGAACAAGGGTCTTACATCGATATTCTTTCCTTTTCTTTTTACGAGAATTCATTGAGACCCAAATGCTACGATAGAATTTTTAAAATTTCAAACTATTTATTTGATAAATGTATAGATAATACAATAGTAGAGATGAACGCTACTATTTACTTTTATGAAAGAAAGCAAAAAGAGATAAATATAGGTTCAATAATGAATTAATATATATTTATTCGCCTTAAACAATTAAGATAAGAAACTGTGAATAAATAATTATATTTTTGTTTACTTCAAACAACTTACAGAAACACTTAAAATGTCAGTTCTAATATCTCTTGCTGTATTACTATTCACAAACTTTTCTGAAATATTCGAAAATACGACGCATACGATGCATAGCCGCGATCATAGTTCACTAGATTGCAACAATAAACATAAAACAGTGGATTATGACACTTGCTCTATATTTGGGTTCTTTGGAAAATTAAGTCTGGTGTAAGAAGCTGTACTTGATGGAGTGGATGACAGGGAAAACTACAATTGCTAAATTTAAATTGAAAGCGTCAGTTTCACTTTACATTAAATATACTGACAAAATAAGGTAACTATTCTTCAGGCACCACAGTAGTTCACTTTCACATTCCCACTAGATTGATCAACACAAAAGACAAAACTAGATATTGGGATCTTTAATCCTGTAAAGTACTTGAAAGGCAACTGAGTTGAATCAGCTTAACCTCAGACCTACTAAAACTTCTAAGAACTCCATCCTACTAAGCTATCTATTATCTGTCCCTTTTCATAAATGTCCCTTATTGATTCACTTATTACTCAAGTTAATATCAAGACCTCATATTTGGCGTAAGAATTAGTATAATGTACAGATAAGATGGAATAAGAAGGGGGGGGGACTTGGTCAAAATGAGGCAATTTAACACAAGGACACTTGAATTAATTTTAAGAAATTATACTTTGATTCAGTCGATATCTAATTCTTTCCAGCACTCTAATTTCTTGTTCCTGAGCATTGATACTAGCTCTGGAGAGCAGGTTCCTTTATCAATAAGGCTAAGTAAATAAAGCTATGAAAAAACCCACACAAAACATACAAACACATTATATATATATATATATATATATATATATATATATATATATATA
>BMAW01027700.1:37268-53050 GCA_019974015.1 Nephila pilipes | reverse complement strand
TGAAGTTACGTATTGCTCAGGGCTACCGCGGCCCTAATTCAGATCAACTAAATATTATAATACAAATATCTACTTATGCTACAGATTCAAAGGTAGACTCTAATAATTGATCAATCTTTCGAATAGTTACATTCTGTTCTTTCACAGTTGCTCTATCCAATCAGCCTCCTACTTGACTACCTCAGATAACTCCTACAATATCTCTTCTTTTCCTCCAAAAGCCATTCACTACATTTCCTTTATATATGGTACGGTTATATATACATCAAGATTCTTTCACACGGCGAGGCTCTCTTATCAAACACAGTAATAAAGTAGCCCAATGGTTAGTTAAAAGGAAATGGCATGAAAACCTCGTTACTCAATTTCACAAGTCCTATTTGTTTGCCCTAACTTATACTTCCTATAGTTTCCAAGAGAATTTTTAAAAATTGGAAAAAATATTTTCATATATTTTTGAAATAAAGAATATAAATCTGACCATTTTCATAGTTGATTTTAATTTTTTTAGTCCTGATCATAATTTAATAAAGGTGTTGAAATACATGAATAATAAATATTTATTTTTTATATATATATATATGTATGCTGCTATTTTATAGTAAGAGTAGGTATATACTAATGTATATATCGAAAATATAATGTATATCTTTTTGGATGATTTTTTTTACTTTTATATTTCTAACACACATACATGTTTCTCTTCATTATGCCTTATTAATATTCTATTATATGAAATATTGTAATTTTGTGAGATATAATTTCTAAATTGGAATACAAGACTCGATTCTTAAATTACTTTCAATGCATTTGATCCTCAAGGCTCAACATTAATTGAAACCTTTCAAAATAAATTGGTAAATGAACTTCACCTAAAAGTAGTTTTAACATTGTTTAATTATTTTATTTTTTCTTACTTTATAAAACTACTCAAAACTGCTTTATATAAAGAATTTTTTTTAAATGTCCAGCTAGTTACCTCCCAGGTACATCAAAACCAATTTCATATAACATAAAGCCTCCTTCGATACATTTGAATGATGGGGACTATTCGAACTTCCCCGAACTGGTGCAATCTTCTTCCAAGCATCTTTAAAAATGAATATTGAGACTAAGAATTATACAAAATACCTTCTAAGAGCATTGATATGTTCAACAGAGCTCATTGAATGTGTAGGAAGAAAATGGTCAATAGTGCGCTTTGTTTGTACCAGGATTGTGTCTACAGTCATTCTCTTCTCTTTTACCCTCGATTTTATTTCTGTTTAAGCTCTCTGATATTGCTTTAATAGAGTCTCATAAAGAAAAATTCTCACTAGTCGTTTAAAGATCTCACTTCAAAAATTTTGAAATCTGTGTTGCTTTTTGCAAATCCGTACTTTGTTTTTAAAGCATATTTTCTGCATATTAAACAAAATGCGAAATCTGCTTCCATATTGATCATTTTGGGAGGCTTCGTTCTTTGCAAAGAGACGAGAAGACTTTTCCTTCGGAAGACGTTTTCCTTCTTTGGTGTTTGATTTTATTGAGGGCTAAAAAAGAATTATTCCTTTTTACTTTTTTGCAGACTATTTCTTTGCAGATGTTGGTGGACTCTTTCTATAATTTGATGAATTTATCCACTGCACGTTTTTAGAGCCAATTTTTTCGAGGAAGAGGGTATATACAAATGTTATGACCACTTCTCTTCAAGACTGATCCAATTTTCTCCAAACATAAATATGAATTTTGAACCAATCTAACAATTGGCCTCTATTCCTTTTCATTTCTTTCGCAATTTATTTAAAACTCAGCATTTATTTTAATGCCTTGTTATTTTTCATCTAGAATATTTTCATTGGCTTCTATATTTTTTCTTCGGTGACTTCAATGGAACTTTCATGCTGTGCTCGCCACTTCAGTGTTTAGTCTTGATAGCGGCGCAGACTAGATGGTCTTGAGTCAAACCAATTTTCTAGTTATAAAATCTGTTAAGACCAACCGTTGGAAAACATTAGCCTCGTATTTGACAAGTCATGCATATTTTTAATTCAGGTATGTATAACCTGAAGCTAGCTAACAGATTTTTGGTATATCTATGAAGATAATTGCGACACGAGCAGAAGCACCTAGTGAGAAAATTGCATTGAGATTTTGTTTAATGAAAGTGAATGTTGCAGTTGACTGTATCACTTTTGAACTGAGAAACAGGTGAATTTAGGTCTTTTTCTTTGGCATTAGGTGATGTACTGTCTAGTAGAAACCGAAAATTATCAAGAAATGTTCATAACATTTGTTCATCAGTTCAAGCGAGAAAAATCATTACTGGGGAAGGGTCTTGAGAATATAGGTTCGTTTCATTACAAACTCACTAAAAATTAAATTACAAAATATCTACATTTTAATGATTGCTTGTTGTATTTGTAAACAGTTCCTTATAATTTTCTGAATGCTATTTTTTGTCTTTTATAGACCATATATGAAGAAGACAAAAATTGAAATGGAGGATGATAAGAGTTTTCATCGCCCAAGTTCTGCTGGGAAAGTAAAACTAAAGAACCGATCAGAACTCATCGCAGTACTGAAGTAGAGATTCTGAGCGGAAATGCTGCTAAAAATTTAGTTCGCACTACTTCCTCAAATTATTCATTAACTACGGATATAAAAGAGGCGAGAAGAAGACCTCTATCGTTCAAGAGGTTGAGGATTCCAGAAGAGTTAACTGTTTCTTAGGAAAGAAAAAAAGACAGAAAGTTTTGATAGAGACGAAAAAATTATTAACTTCCTGGCCTGCTGACAAATATAAATTATGAAATAAATGTGACAGAAGAAACTGGTGATGTTCTGATTAGATGTTCAGCTGAGCAGCTCAAGTTGTCATATAGTTTATCTTTAACCATATTATCAGTGGAGCATCCAAGGGATGCTGATGTGGATACTTAATCAGTTGCTTCCTTTAAGTATAAAATTAAAATTGGTGAATACTATATCCGCAACAAAAATTTAATTTTATTATCATCAATGGAGGAACATCAATCGTATATCGACGCAAGACATGACATCCCAAGTAGCAGATTTCGTCATGTAAAAATATTTATGATAATTTAGATTTACATTACAATACTTATTTACCTCTTTTGTTACTGGAATGTAGGCAGCATTTTGATCTGACGGATTGACAAGAAGATTCCATATCCCTTGCAAAATTCGCGATTCAGTCAAAACGAAACTTAGTTAATATCACATGTGATAGATTGATACTCAGTAAGCAATGACATCCCTCTCAGGACATCATAGTTGTCCAACTTGGTTCGGTAACTGAAGGAGTTTTCAAATGTTAGGTTATGTTTCCTCTCTGATATTAGACTTTCTCCCCAAGCGATCAGTGTCACGAAACCATGGAATTCATAAGCATCTACCGTTGAGCCTAATAAAAATAAAAATTTCCTATGTAGTTCACAACGTTGATGCTCATACATAGACTGATCAGAAGATCATCAAGACTGGCTCGGAAGATTGAAAGTCCTGTTTCAAAACTATGCTCTTAGGAAAATGGAAATTTCATGTTTAAGCAACAGTGTCCTTAATCTTTTCACCACAGCGTTGGTGTTCAATCTTCCTAGGAGACAAGATTCAATCATTAAGGGTGTAGAATGGAACAAGTTCTAAGTCTATGGATAAAACATTCCTCAGCTGATAGCCCTCAAAGCCTTTCCTTGCACATATACCCCTGGCCTTGCTTCATCTTTGAGTTGTATCCAGAAATTTAGAAAATTTAAGAAGATCTTGGTGCATCAGGCAGAAGATATAATTGAATAGAAATACATCTAAGTCTTTTTGGCAAAAGTATGGTCATCATCAACGAAGAAGAGAAAGTCTTCCAATGGAACCTGGCACGAGATTTCGACTATGGTTCCGATGTTCTTAGGAAAAATTGTTTTCGATAAGATGCCAAAGTTATGTGATACAAAGAAATGACGTGTTGGCAGGACTGAGATGTTTTATAAAGGAGTAGTAAGATCTTACAAGTGATTTACACTACTGTATTGTGTACAATGCTCATTCTATCCGAGCCAGAACTGCAGTGCCCTTAATGTATAGTGAGGATTCAGTAATATCTTTTGATAGGAAAGTGAAAGACTGCTTTGTTTACTGATACGGATGCAGCAATTGATATGGATACGAAAATTCATTGTTCCATCGAATTTGCTCTGAATTGAGTCCCTTGCACTCTTAAAAGTCTAGCTTCAAAAAGTTAGTTGAACTTGTTTTTCATCTGTTCTATCTGTATTCATGATTTGTTGATTAAAATTCATTTTTGAGTGAATTTAAATATTTATAAGTATTCTATTAGAATTTTTATTTCACATTGTAACACATACGAAGATACACAATGCGTCATAGATGCAAAAGTCATATAATTTTTATAGAAGAAGCACAAGAAGAAATATATATACAAAACTGAAACAGTTTAGGAAGACAGTTTTGTTTGTATATGATAAAAGTCGAATTGTAGGCTAATGCATAAAAATAAATTTTTGAATATAAAACTGTAATATCTAACAGATATAAATGTTAAATAGATTGCACTGGAATTCAGTTTATACACTCGGAGAAAAATAATATAATATTAAGTTTAATTGTGACTTTATTGAAACCATTATTTCTGACACTTTGCTATGTCATAAACTAACTCATGAAAATCTTTATTAAAGCTAAAGTTATCTTCTTTAGTTCCACTGGCTTAGAACTATTCCCCTCATTTAGAAAAAAAAAATCATTACAATTTTTAATGATAGCAAAGTGTTAATAAACCCAAATAAGCTTAAGAACTTTCTTTCCGGTATGCTCATTTTGTAAAAAAGATCTTAATGAACACTTGTTGAAAAATGACTAAATTATTTGATCAGTTATAGCAGATTAATCAGCGTCGGACTTATTAATTTATAAAATAGAAGCTGTAAGATATCGAATCTTGATTTCGTCAGTATAACATTCGTTTAATGTAATTAGATTCATTCAATATAATAAACTCAAGACTGAGTAGAATTCTGTAGTCATTCAGAGATTAAGAAATGTTGTATTTTATTCTTGTCATCTGAAAGTAGCTCAAAATTATATGAAAAAAATATATGTGTCACCCTCCCATTGGCTGCTCTAAGTATCGCTAAATAAAAGATTACATAAATACTCGAAACTATGAAACAGAGTATGTAGTGTAGTCCACATGGAACTTCTACAACGTTACACGATAAACTGGTTACCTTAAACCAATAATGGTTCAAAATAATGATATAAAAGTTTGCATTATATAGTTCATAGATTAACTCTAATATTAAATTTGTTGAACAGAGTTACATTTAACTAACATATTAAAATCAGAGAAGTTTCTTGAAATAATTAATTGTGAGTACTGATAATGAATCAAGTATCTTGTAAATTTTTAACTTGTAAATGTGATAACTTCCTATATCACTTTAGATCTTCAAATACATGATGCTTCCATAAATTGTTTTTAAGTATTGTATTTACTTCGTACTTTTGATCTAATTAATAAATATCGAAAAACTTCAACGGGAAATAATAATACAAAAATCAAACAGGAAAATAAAGGATTTACAACCACAGGGAAGAAATTAAGCACAGCTGACAATTATATATGTATAACAGACCTTCAGTTTTTACTGAGCATTTGATAATTTCTGCATATTTTGTAGATGATTAAAATGTTGAACATTTTTGATAAAAGTATTAATTTACACTGAATTTAAAATGAAAACTCAGTTATGTTTGGACTCATTAATATTGATATTCAGTGAAAGAGAGAATTCAATTAGGTATTCTTTAAGGCTATCTTTGCTAGTGCTTAAGAACAAAACCTAAACTTGTGACGCTTTTCAGGGCAAAATCCTCAAGGTTACAATAAGCATATGTATACACACACACACACACAATTTCGATCACATACATGACATCACAGCACATAACACCACACACACGTGTGTTGGTGTGTCACGTATGCGCACGTGTGCTATCCAAAGTATAATGGAACTTCGTACAATGGGCTTAGAAGGTAGTGAACCTCAGGAACCATAATTACATGTAAAAGTAGGTTGGATTAATTTGTTCAGTCAAAGCATTTTATACAATAAGTAAATAAATAAAATATTAGATGTATAGTTATTTAATATATAACTATGAATAATTTAACTATATATATATATGCATCAGTAAATGCATTAGTAATTTAAATTATAACAAATTAACAGACTAATTTCTAGTTGATTGAATGGGTGGTTAGATGGGATATAGAGAAAAAAGGCTATTATCTTTGCTTTCATCCATGTCCCTTAATCGTATCATCTACTTCTCTCAATCATATTTTAGAATTATGACGTCACTGTCTTTTTCTTTACTTTAATTTTAATTTTATATAGCTTAAATATATTTAAATTAAAGGTTCGTTTGCTTTAATTTTAATTACAATTAGCTGATGTAATATTCAATTTAATAATTTATCGTTTGCTTTAATTTTGATTATCCACCTAAGTGGCTAACGTCTTAGTTGGATCACTTTTGGCGTACCAGATTATTTTTCAATTTTGTATTAGTTGCTGTAATTTTAATTACATCCAGAAAAAATATATTCAATTTAATAACTTATCATTTGCTTTAATTTTAATTAAATGTAGCTGAAAAAATATTCAATTTAATAATTTATCATTTGTCATAATTTTAATTTAACTTAGTTCAAATGTATTCAATTTGATAATTCATAGATTGCTTTGATTTAATTAGCCATCTTAAGAGCTATTGTTGTACTTGCGCCATTTTGGCGTACCAGATCATTTTGGGCATGCCAGATCACTTAAATTTTTTTTTTTATCGCTTGCTTCAATTTTTATTATATTTAGCTTAAATATATCCAATTTAATAATTTATCGTTTGTTTTAAATTTAATTACATATGGCTGATATAATATATAATTTAATAATTTATCGATTGCTTTATTTAAATTAGTCACCCAATGGGCTAATATCTTAGGTATGGCGTCTTTGCGTAGTAGATCATTTTTCAATTTTTTATCGTTTGCTTCAATTTGAATTTCATATAGCTTAAATATATTCAATTTAATAATTTATCTTTTGCTTTAATTTCAATTATACTTAACTTAAATATATTCAATTTTACAATTTATCGATTTTTTTTTTTTAATTAACCACCCAAGGGACTTTTGTTGTAGGTGGGGCATTTTGGCGTACCTGTTGACTTCGGGCATACTATTCACTTTTTAATTTCTTATCGTTTACTTCTATTTTAATCTCCTTCAGATTAAATATATTCAAATTTATAAGTTTTCGTTTGTTGTACTTTTAATTATATGTAGCTGATATTTTCTTTAACCCTCCAAGCGTTTTACTTTTTTGTGCAAAGCTATTCCTAAGGTGGTCTACTTAAGCACAACTAGCGGTCACGAAATTTTTTTTCTTTTCTTTTACAACATGTTCGAAAAAGCAAGTTTTTTTTCTATTCCTTCCCCCTTTTATCCTTTTGAGGATCGGCACTTTCGAGAAGAAAAATTTGATGTTTACGGGAGATTTTACTACATTGCTAATCCCCTTTCCTGTCAATGAGTGGCAATTATAAATATCGTATGACAAAAAGACCAGACAGGGTGTTGGTCACCTGCTGTGCAGTGGGGATGTTTACAATTCAGGAAGACCCTAGCAAACAATGATTCATCTTTTTTTAAGGGAAGCTCTTTCTGAAAGCCGACTATCTGTCCGTTTTCAATTCTAGAAACTTTCAGAAATATGTTCAAAAAATAGAAGGCATGTTCTTTCATATAATTTCCTTGCATCATTCTTAATAGTATAGTTAGAATTTTCATGCAGTAAATTATTCTATTCATATGCAATATTACCGGGAGAAAACTATTATAATTATTTTATTTAGCAATATTTATAATAGGCAGTGGCCATTGTACCGTTACATGATATAATTATCAAATTATATTACATACAATTTCATAATTTATTATATGGACATTCTGACTTACCTATTTATACGCACAAAAACTCTTCACTGATTATTTCGTAAGTGTAAATAAGTTTTTAGCATCTAAAAGTCTGAATAAATTACTGAACAATGAACAGAGAATTTCTACAATGAAAGAAAATGATCAAATCATTAACATTATGTTTAGTATTTCCATATATATTATAAATGAATTTTGAATTAATAACAGAAATAAATTAGCTGGGGAAAAGTAAGTCTTTAATTGTTTTAATTTTTATTAAGTTTAACATTTATGTACATAAAAACTGTGATAAACTATACGTTGCTTATTTCATGAATATTTACAGGTGTAATTATGAAGGGAAAATTTAACTATTTCAGCAACATTTATTTTACAATATTTTAAGGCGTTGCTTGAAGCTTGTACTCGGAACATATTATAAAATATTGCATTAACGAAGTAAATATTTCCTTTTAATCAAAGATCAACTATTCTAAAACATGTTTAAATGTATGTAGCGTCAAGTATTTTAATTTCACTATCTTTAGTAAACACATTAAAAATTTGCAAACGTTATAAATTTAGTTTATATGTATCAAACTCATTCATGTAATCCTATACAGACATGTTGAAATGTTTATTTTGAAATTAAGCTTGAAGTTATTCAAGAAATATATAGCCCTTTCGAAAATTCAGATAAATATTATTTTTTATAATCAAGAGATAAATTGTACAGAAAAGAAAAAAAAAATACTGAGTATATATCAATGTGTCAATAAAATTCCGATTTTCTCAAATCTACGATGATTGATTGATTGGTCTTATTAACGTCGCACTAGAAGCAACACCATGACTACGGGCGACAGTAATTTTGAACATCGATCCAGTTACGAGGAGGACACCTGAGCTGGGACTTATCTCTCCTAACTTCCACACCCTGTCAACGGGAGGACTTTGAGTCTCGATATATTTGACGGGCATCAACCCCGGCTGGCCTCACAATTTGACAAAAAGCGCCACCAAATCAACGATGATTTGTTTTAATATTGTTTAGTTCTTTGAAACTCAAAATAAATAACGTCAAAGTGAGTCAAACAATATATGTTACTGAAGAGCAAATATATATTAAATATATGTAAGTTTAAAAACTCTTTATAAGCATTCAATGTCTATAATATAATAATTAAAAAAATTAGCTGTGCTTTTTGATAATTCTATATAAAAAGTTATTCGTGATTCACTTAATCGTTTGCTTTTCATATATAATTTTAATAACATTCAATAACATTCTGGTGCTTTAGATGGAAAATATTGCTTCAATGTTACGAGGAATATTCCGAATTTTGAATGATAAAGGAAAATAAAAAAAAGAAAATTTGATTATCAACTCAGTTTTTAGAGTAACATTTCTCTTATCATGAAGGATAATAATGTTAGAAGAGAATCTTTAGTTATTGAAGATCGGGCGTAAACTTCCTTTGTGACATTGGGCTATTCGCGGTTTCTCTTCACTAACCTTGGGGACTTTCAATTGAGATGGATTGCTTTCGCTAAACAACCTTTGCCCAACCAAAAATGAAACGTGATGAAGAATGTAATATGCAAAGCAGTTAGGAATGAAGTGAAGCGGTTAAATTAAGAAGTATATAAACTCCATCTGAAGGAGTAGAGTATCCGAAGGAGGATCAGAGAGGCGTTGTAGCGAGAGGAGGTGGAATCTAAATGATATAGTATTGAAAGGCAGATTTATAGATTAGTGCTGAGGTCCGAGTGTAAACCACTCGGATTGAGAATTGTTCTAGTGTTTTCAGCAGTTGTTCCAGATTCAGACTTGCAGTTGGTAAGAAGCTGTTAGATTATTATTGGTGGGTTGAATTAAAGCGTTAATAAACTTAACCTGGAGAGCCCTATTATTAATGTCTTAGTGGATGTATATTAATAAATGTTGAAAGCTGTTTTGGTGGTTCTGTAATTATTGGTGTCGTATTGTTTAATATTAGATATTAGTGATGGCACAAGATAACACCCGGGTTGACCGGATGTTACACCTTGAGATCCCTTTATTAGAATTATCTCCATAAAAATGCCATCATAAATATATAATAAAATTTATTTAATAAAATTAAATAGTTAATGTGATTTCGGAAATAAAAACAATTAAAACTAAAAAAAACCAAACCAAAACAAAAACAAGTTACACGTAGCAGATAAACATATACTTAAAGAAGCTCATTAATCTGAAATTTTTGATGTTTTAAAAATATTTTTTATTTTTTCAGTCATTAAAAAAAAAAAGAAGCTAAAACCTAAAGGTCTGATGTTTTTTTAAAGCTTCATTAAAATCGATAATTTTAGCTCCCACATTTTCATTGAAAAGAATGACCGAACCCTTTGACTTGATTCATTGTTTATCAAAGATAGCTTTTAATCATCTTTAAAAAGTTTCTTTCGCAAGAAGCGACTGAAACACACACTGTCAAAAAAAATCTTTACTCTCTGACATAACTTAACTTAAGGTTAAAACTTAAGGTTTCATAGAGATTAAGGTGGACACCCACGATTATTAGGGATTGCAGACACGCCTAGCATATGTAACCATACGGAAATTGTGAATGCAAGCGTTACTTGCGAAAGAATATTGCCCTTAAAGCAATTATCTCGTTTCCCTTTGGAGATTGATACCGACGCTATACCGCAAGCTACCCCCCAGACATTTTATTGTGCATTCAAAGATATAAAGATCCAGATAAATAGGCTTATAATGGTTGAACACAAAAGACTTATTGATGTTCTATCTATGAGTTTTAACTCTAATGTTTGCAACGAATGTAAAGAAAATACGTGCACATTCCCCCCCACTGAAATATTCTAACAACCAAGTAGGGCAGTGTGCCATTTTTAGTTTTCAAAGTTTTTCTTTTTCTTATGAGTTTAATGCTGTATCAAAATATATTTTTACCATTTTTGAATTACTTATTCATGCAAAAGTATGAGAAAATGGTACCTCAAAAATAACAAAGTATTGGAAAAAAATTATATTTTAGTTTCAGAACTTTTATAAATATATATGCAAACTTTCAAACTTCTAACTGTATTATTTTTTGTTATATTAATTTTCTTTCACAGGGTGTGCCATATTATTTCATTAACCCTCAAAATTTTTTTATACTTTTTTTTTTAAGATTTTTAAATTTTCACGACGTTCATACATTTACTATGCCAAATCTTTTTTAAAATCAGTATAAAGTATCGGAATTATTTCAGGTTGTTTTGCTTAATTTGTTCCATAATTTTGTGCATGAAATAGAGATTTTGATAAAAAAAGTTTATTTTTTTTTAAAAAAATCTACAAAATTAGATGCAACTGTTTTTAGTGTTTCTTGTAGCGTCTGATAAAAAAAAAATGAAAACTTGTAAATAACGCTATCAGAACAAAACACATGCAAAGACTTGTCAAAAGCAATTATGAGAAATTGAGAAAAAGAACACTTAAAAATACTAAAATATATTCTAATAAGAGTTTTAAAACATTAAAATATTTTGAAAAAAGTTTAAATTTTAACTATCTATTTGAAGATGGTGGTTTTTTTTTTTCTCTTTCTGGAATGCATTTTTTAAGAAATTTCATATATGGTGGACATAATTATTTTATAATTTCACAAAATTGCATTTGCTTTAACTTACTTAGCCACCAAAATGTCGAATGTTTTAGTTGGATCAGGTTTCGCAAAAATGATCATTTTTGAATTTTTTATCGTTTGCTTTAATTTTAACTACATTTAGCTTACATATATTCAATTTAATAATTTTTGAGTTTCTTTAATTTTAATTAGCTCCCAAGAAGCTATTTTTGTAGAAGGGGCATTTTGACTTACCAGATCACTTTTCATTTATAATTATATTTAGCTTAAATATATTCAATTTAATAATTTAATGTTTAGCTTAATATTAAATAGCCTTTCAAAGGTGTATTTTTTTTGGTGTAGAAATTCTGAGTACAATATCACTTTCGACGTTCCAGATGAATTTTCAATTTTTTATTGTCTGCTTCAATTATAACTACAATTAGATTAAATACATTTTATAGTAATTTTTCGCTTGCTTAAATTTTAATTACGCGTAGCTGATATGCTATTCATTTTAAAAATTTATCGCTTGCTTTAATTTTAATTATCCATCCAAGGGCCTTTGGTTTAGGTGGGGCGTTTTGGAGTATCTGATAACTTTTCAAATTTTTTATCGTTACCTTCAAATTTTAAAACATTTAATTTAAATACATTGAATTTAATAACTTATTGTTTGCTTAAACCTTAATTACATGTAGCTGATAAAATGTTCAATTTAATAATTTATTGTTTGCCTCAATTTTCATTACATTTATCTTAAATATATTCAATCCGATAATATTTCGATTGCTTTAAATTTCCTTACATGTTGCTGATATTATATTTAATTTAAAAATTAATCGTTTGCTTTAATTTTAATTAGTCATACAAAAGGCTATTGTTTTAGTTCAATCACTTTTGGTGTACCATATCACTTTTAAATTATATTTAATTTTTTCTTCAATTTTAATTATATTGAGCTTAAATATATTGAATGTATAAATTTTTCGTATGTTTTAATTTAAATTACATTTAGCTGATATGATATTCAATTTAATAATTTATCGCTTGCTTTTATTTTAATCAGCATTGCAAGGGGCTATTATTTTAGTAATATCATTTTGGCTTAACATATTTTTTAATATTTTTTATCGTTTGCTTCAGTTTTATTTGCATTTTAGCTTAAATATATTCAATTTATTATTTGCCTTATTTTTTATAACATGTAGCTGATATAATATTCAATATAATAACTTGTCGTTTGTTAAAATATCATTAATTAAATCGTTTGCTTTAAATTTAATTAGCCATCCAAGGGACAATTGTTTCAGTTGGATCACATTTAATGTTTGTATCACTTTTCAATTTTTTATTTTTTGCTTCAATTTTAATAACATTTATCTTAAATATATTGAATTTGATAGTTCATGGTTTGCTTAAATTTCAATTACATGGTACTGATATAACATTCAATTTAATAATGCATCGTTTTCATTAATTTCCCTTGGTTTTTATTACATTTATCTGATATAATATTCAATTTCATAATTTATCGTTTGATTTAATTTACTTAGCCACCCAGATGGATAATGTTTCTGTTGGACTATTTTTGGCGTACTGTGTCATATTTCAATTTTTAATGGTTTTCCTTAATTGTATTTATATTTTGTTTAAATATATTCAATTTAATAGGTATTCCTATGATTAGTTTTAATTATATGTTTCTGATACAATATTTAATTTAATAATTTTTAATTTGTATTCACTTACTTAGCAAGCCAAGGGGGAAATGTTTCTCTTGAATCACATTTGACGTACCATAGCAGTTTTCAAATTTTATCGTTTGCTTCCATTTCAATTAGATTTTGCTTAAATATATTCAATTTAAAAATTTATCACCATTAGTAATTGTAATTAGTCATGCAAGGGGCTTCAGGAGGGGTATTTGCAAACCTGAACACTTTTCAATTTTTATCATTAGTTTCAATTTTTACAACCTTTAGTTTAAATGTATTGAATTGAATAATTTATCGTTTGCTTTAATTTTTAATGCATTTAACTGAAATATATTCATTCTTATTATTTACCGTTTGCTTTAACTTACTTAGCCACCCAAATGTCGAATGTTTTAGTTGGATCAGGTTTCGTAAAAATGATCACTTTTGAATTTTTTATCATTTGCTTTAATTTTAACTACATTTAGCTTATATATATTCAATTAAACAATTTTTGAGTTACTTTAATTTTAATTAGCTCCCAAGAAGATATTTTTGTAGAAGGGGTATTTTGACTTAATAGATCACTTTTCATTTACAATTATATATAGCTTAACTATATTCAATTTAATAATTTAACGTTACCATTTAATTTTAATTAACCATGCGAAGATCTATTCTTTTGGTAGCGGAATTTAGTATACTATAACACTTTCGACATTCCAGATCTTTTTTCAATTTTTATCGTTGGTTTTAATTATAACTACTTTTAAATTCAATACATTTTATAATAATTTTTTGCTTGCTATAATTTTAATTACGCGTAGTTGATATAATATTGAGTTTAAATATTTATTGCTTGCTTTATCTTTAATTAGCCATCTAAGGGTGTGTAACATTAGGTGGGGTGTTTTGGCGCACCTGATTACTTTAAAATTTTTTATTGATTGCTGGTAATTTTAATAAATTTCGTTTAAATATATTCAATTTATTTATTTATGGTTTGTTTAACTTTAATTACATGTAGCTGATACAATTTTCAATTTCAAAATTTATTGTTTACTTTAATTTTAATTACAATTATCTGAAATATATTGAATTCGATAATTTTTATGATTGCTTTAAATTTCCTTACATGTTGGTGATATATATAAGTCAAAAATTAATCGTTTGCTTTAATTTTAGTTAGCGATACAAGGGGCTATTGTTTTAGTTGGATCACTTTTGGAGTACCATATCAATATTCAATTGTTTGTCATTTGCTTCAATTTTAATAACATTTATCTTAACTATATTGAATTTGACAATTTATGGTTTGCTTTAATTTCAAATACATGGTGATGATATAATATTCAATTTAAAATTTGTAATTTGTATTAATTTACTTAGCAACTCAAAGGGGAAACGTTTCTATTGAATCACATTTGACGTACCCTATCAGTTTTCAAATTTTATCACTTTGCATTAATTTTGATTAAGTTTTGCTTAAATATATTCATTTTAAAAATTTATCACCTTCAGTAATTGTAATTAGCCATCCTAGGGGATTTAGGTGGAGTATTTGGCAAACCTGATCACTTTTCAATTTTTTATCATCAGTTTCAATTTTTACAACCTTTAGCTTAAATATATTCAATTTAATAAATTATCGTTTGCTTTTATTTTAATTAAGTATATCTGATGCAATATTCAATAAATAATTTATTGCTGGCTTTAATTTATTTTACATTTACCTTAATTATATCCAATTCTATAATTTTTCGATTGCTTTAAATTCATTACATGTAGCTGAAATAATATTCAATTTTATAATTTATCCTTTGCTTTAACTTTAATTACACAGGCTAGGGGTAATTGTTTTAGTTGGAAAATTTTTGCTGTAACATATGACTTTGTATTTTTTTTTATCGTTTCCTTCAATTATAATTAAATTTAGCCTAAATAGTTAAATGTAATAATTTATCGCTTTCTTTAATTTAAATTACGTGTAGATGATATGATATTCAATTTAATACTTTATCTATTGCTTAAAAGGAGGACAAAGTGGGGCTTAAAATGACGGTATCCATATCTCAGCTCCCCATGGATCGATTAGCTCATGTGACTCATCAAGCAATTTGGACGGAAAAGTAGATTACATAAATGTCAATATTTGGCCCTTGGTCAAATAGGATGGACACCAGTATCAAAACAATTTCGTGTTTTGGGTAATATTGGGCCGAGTGGTAAGAGACGGCTAATGGAGCGCGAAACATGAATTTAAAGCATTAAAGTGCGTCATAATATTGTCTATCGAACAGTGCAAACCAAACGTCATTCGGAGCTTTGGTTCCAAAACTAGGCTCCAAACCGTATTGACATTTGGGAGCAATTTTGGAATGGGAAAGAGGGGGGCATGTGACATTTAAAATGATTCGTAGGGAAAAGTTCCTTAAAACAATACGCAACACAGGCTCCTACCCC